>JBBPKI010000132.1:0-39984 GCA_038089155.1 Nevesoporus exiguus
AAAAGAGAAGAGGAACTGACAATGTGGAGTAAAGGTATCAAAAAAAGTAGAGATGATACCAGACCTTGGAAAGTTTGATGGCAATAATGACAACTTTAAAACATGGCAGATGAATATGGCCCTGTACATCAAAGAGAACCCAGAATCCTTTACTAATGATGAACAGAAGGTGATCACCATACTCACAAGAATTAGACCAAAAATGGAAAAAAAAGATAAATATGAGGCAGGACAGTGGGCCAGGCAACAATTACAACACTATATAAAACAAACACTTGGCCCACAGAAGAAACAATAGGAAAGATACTCATTCTTGATTTAAATCAATAAACAAGGAGGATGAGATGAGAAATAAACTCAAATGGTGTTGGCAGATGCCAGGAGAATCAGCACAAGTCTTCACTACAAGATGGCTTGGATACTACTACGACGCAGGAGGAGATCCCTCCAAGAATGACCCACAAGGGGTGAGGATACTCAAAAAAGCACTTGAGGAAAACCTTGCCTGACAGATATACCTAAATGGGGAAAGGAAGTCCTGTATCCAGGACTACATAGAAAAGACAAAGGAAAACAGAGCAAGGCTCAATTCCTTCAAACTAAGGAAAATGGAGAAAGCACAACAAGGGTCTTCTCAGGAAAACACTTACAGGGAAGGACAAGCCTGAATATATGGAGGATGAGGACAGCCAATGGACATAGGGGCTGTCAATAAAAACTTGAAATGTTATAATTGCTCCAATGATAGACATATCGCTAGAAATTGTCCAAACCCTAAAAAGAAATGCATGGAACACAAATTCCTTGGGGGAGGACATAGGCTCAACTGTTGAAGAAGAGCACAAGGACCCCAAAGGAGACCCCAAGTACAGGCTATGATAGAGGAAAAGAAAGAGGAAGAAAAGAAAGAAGGACCAAAGGAAGAAAAAGCAATCAAGGGAATGAATTTCAAAGAAATGAAAGCTTACTTCTTCAATCTTCATGATATCAAAATGAAGAAGGTGGGAAAAGGTTACAGCAACTGAGAAATCTGGGATCTCAGGAGCTGAAAGAAAACACTCTAAACACAAAAAATAGTTTCTCCTCCTTATCTCCCTATGCACAATATGGACAAGAATTCAAAGAAGACTCAGACTGTCCTTCCATATGCTATCTCTCAGACTCCAAACCAAACAGTCCTGTTTATAGAGTACACTTACTCTCTACCAAGACCAGGTCTCCAAACAAGGAGCTTGCTACACAGAAATGCAGGCTTAATTTGGTCAAAAAAAAAGAAAAAAATATTTATAAGGAGAGTTTCCCAGAATGAATCCTCTCATGAAATGCAAAAGTACAATATAAGATCCTTATGGAAATCTCGATTGCACACCCCACTACCAAGCACAAAAGACATCAGTGCAAAGCCCTGTTGAATAGTGGAGCAAATGGTGTCTTTATAGACAAAACATGGGCTGAACAAGTGAAGTTACCACTACACAGAATGGAAAAGGAGATTCCAGTATTTAACATAGACAGTACTAAGAACTCTACTGGATCAGTCACCCACCAAGCAGAAATAATTCTTGATTACCAAGGACATTATGAACACCTAATCACATAAGTCACCAACTTAGGCAAAAATAATATGATTCTAGGTTACACAAGGTTGGCAAAGCATAACCCAACCATCAACTGGACAAAAGGAGAAGTGAAAATGACAAGGTGCCTGAGGTCTTGCTACATGCTTTCAGACCAAGGAGTCCATTTGGCAAAAGAAGAAGAAGAGCTGAAGCATGCCTTGACTGTGCATCAGTTTATTAAGAATCTAGAACTGCCAAAGAAAAAGGAACCTACTTTAGAAGAAATGGTTCCACAAGAATATCATCATTTTCTTGACATCTTTAGCAAAAAGGAGTTAGAACAACTTCCCCTTTGAAAACCATGGGATCACAAGATAAAGCTAAAGCCTGGCTTTCAACCCAAAAAGGCTAAGATATTTCCAATAAGTAAGGACAAGATGGAAGAACTCAAATCGTTCATTGAAGAACAAACCAAAAAGAGTTATATTTGGCCATTTCAATCCCCTTAGACCTCCCTAGTCTTCTTCATATCTAAGAAAGATGGAAAGAAGAGATTGGTCCAAGACTATTGCTACCTAAATGAGTGGACTGTCAAAAATAATTATCCTTTACCCTCATAAGTCAACTAGTAGATAAGCTCCAAGGTGCTAAGTTGTTCACCAAACTAGACCTATGATGGGGCTACAACAATATAAGGATAAAAGAAGGAGACCAATGGAAAGCAGCCTTTGTCTCACACTCAGGAGCATATGAACTGTTAGTCATGTTCTTTGGACAATATAATGCCCCAGCAACCTTCCAACAAATGATGAACAAAATATTCACCGATATGGAGGGCATTGTCATTGTCTATATAGACAACATCATGATCTTCACTAAAACAGATAACAAAGAGGAACATGAGAAAATCATTCAAGGAGTCCTTAAAAGGTTAAAGGAGCATAACCTATTCCTTAAACCAGAAAAGTGCTTTTTTAAACAAAAAAGAGGTTGAATTCCTTGGAATGGTAGTCAATACCAAGGGAGTTAAAATGGAAAAGGGAAAGGTGGAAGCCATTCTTGAATAGCCAATACCTAAAAATGTAAAAGGAGTCCAAAGCTTCCTAGGACTCACAAATTACTACTGAAGATTCATTCAGGACTTTTCAAGTCTCTTATCCACTAAATGATCTCACAAAGAAGGATCAGCCCTGGCAGTGGGGACCAGCAGAACAAGAAGCCTTTGACTTGCTAAAAACAAGCTTCACCACTGCACTGATTCTCACCTACCCAAATAATAATAGCAAGTTTCAGTTAGAAACTGACACATCTGACTTCACAACTGGCACAGTCCTTTCAATTAAGCAAAACAATAAATGGCACCCCATTGCCTTCTCCTCAGCCTCAATGACCCCTGAGCGGAGGAATTATCCCATAGCAGACAAGGAAATGCTTGCCATTATTCTAGCTCTAGAACAATGGTGGCATAATCTTGAGGGGGCAGAAGAATTCAAAGTATGAACAGACCACACCAACCTTAAGTATTTCATGACAAAGCAAGATCTAAATTATCACCAAACCAGATGGTTGCAATGGCTATCTAGATTTGATTACATCTTAGTTAACAAACCAGAATCCAAAATGGGAAAAGCTGATGCTGTTACAACCCATAACCCTAAGGTCATAGGATTGTAAAGTCAGAGGGTATGCAGACCATGACTACCCTTTAGGGGTCACTAGAGATGTCTTAAGGAGTGTATAAGAGAAGGCTTAAGAGAAGGCTTTAGGAGGCCTTAGACTCAATCAAGAGGTTTATGGGGAAACCAACAAGAGACTTCACTTGAAGTCCTTGGGTCTTGTCTATTGGCCTTATATAGGGCTAACTAAGTACTTAAGGGCAGGCTTGGGTGCATGGACCACCTTAGGGCCAGTATTGTACCTAGCTATGATGTCATCAGTACCTATGACGTCACTAGTCTAGACTCTATGGACTTGGCTTCTAGAGTATTGTAATATTAAATAAACCTACTAAGTGCTGTGAGAGCATATAGTGGTTAGCTAACTCGCTTAGCTAGGATGCAAGCATGTTGGTTGTCAACAGATTCTCTCTCTCAACAAGAGGATCATGCTATTGGCATTGATAAAGACAACAAGAGCATCCAAATGATCCCTGAAGTAGAGTAAGGGTACAAACAAAATATGGCTTCACTATCAAAGGAGAAGAAAGAAAACTCCTTGAAAGAATCATCAAAGCACAAGAAAAATAGAAGAGTAACAATAAACCCAACCTAATTACAAAAGATGGAATCTTGTATCTTGGTGACAAGATTTTTGTACCTCCAAAAGGACAATTACACCAAGACATTATTACACTCTACCATGATTCACCTATCACAGGGCATGGTAGTGCAAACAAAATGTGGAATACAATAGAACAATACTTTTAGTGGCCTGGCCTCTGAACACAGGTAACTGATTACTGTTCATGGTGTGATTGTTGCACATGAATGAAGCCAACAAACAAGGCCCCCTTGGGAGAACTGATTCTAATCCAATTCCAAAAGATCCATGGCAAGACATATCTGTGGACATTATTACTGACCTGGTTGTAGACTGATTCTCCAAAGAAGTGGAATTCATCCCCACTAATAAAACAATTACATCACTCAGCACAACTGAACTCTATCGAGACCATGTATGGAAGCATCATGGACTTCCCCACTCAATTATCTTGGACTGCAGGTCACAGTTTGCTTCCCAATTAATAAAGGATCTTGCTAGAATCCTAAAGATTGATCTTCAGATGTCCACAGCTTTCCATCCTCAGACAGATAGACAAACTGAACAAGTAAATAGAGATCTACAGCAATATCTTCATCTCTTCACATCCAAAAAGCAAAATTCTTGGGTGGAATGGTTGCCTCTTGCCAAATTCACCTTTAATAACCAACTCCAATCTGCAACTAAGAAATGCCAGTTTGAGGTTACTAAAATCTACAAACCAAGGATGGGGATAGAACCCATCAAATCCAAGAGTGAAGCAGCTGCCACATTCAGCATTGATTTATTGAATATTCTTCAGCAAGCTAGAGCCTTGCTTGAAAAAGCTCAACAAGCAATGAAGGTTCAAGCAGATAAACACTGCTCTAAGGGACCAGCATACTCCACTGGAGATACAGTTTGGCTTTCCATGGAAAACATCAAACTTAATCAAGTATCAAAGAAACTCACCGAAAGATGGATTGGTCCATACACAATTATTGAGCTTTCCAGCTCAAATGCTGTAAAACTTCAACTCTCCAAGATGCTCAAAATTCATCCAACTGACAATATTTCACAAGTAAAACCATACAAGGAGTGTTTGGAAAATCAACCCATGGTTGCCCCAGGACCTGTCATGGGCATAGAAGGAGATGAACCTATTATGATAATTTCACTTCATCCAGGTCTTCTCCTTGTCTCTGAGTGGATTTCCTTTATGTATCCTCATCCACATGCCAAATACTTACAATTCCTAGGCACCTTCTCACTGGATGAGTTCGACTATTCGTTTACTGTTTCCCTTTTTACTTAGTTACCTCCTTTGGACAATTCCTCCTAACAGCATTCTCTCACATGCTATCGTGATCCACTCAACCAGTCATAGTATTTCTCTTCTATTTTGTCTTCCTTCCATTGTCTTCTGTCTCTTTCCATGCCTACCCTTAGTCTGGTCCATGTGCATGCTATAGGACTATAAAGTAGTAGATCTACCTTGCTTGTAACCCAAGCTAGACCTGCGCAATTCCACTTCCTCTTATCTGGACTTGCTTCTGCCTGAACAGTTGCCTCAACTGTTCCACTTGCCTCTTTATTTCTTGTGAGACATTGTGCCTCTTCATGAGTGCCTCCTCACAAAAGAACCTTTGTCATTAAGCAGTCCAGAGGAACATGCTCTGTAACAAAAGGTCTAGCTTTCCCCATTCCCCTCCTGCCAGCGGAGTAGGGAACCCATTGTCAATACATCGTCACCGAGAAGAGTCACTGGGTCATCTAACCCAAACTACCCCCCTGAACAACCATGTCGTCACAACACTTTACTTGAACTATTGCTCTGCAGAGCTGCTGCTAGAGGAGAGTCCTCTGAGCCTGAACCCATCAAAGTCAAAGATCTAGAACCTACCATCGGACCTGGAAGCTCTTCTGACCCCTGGGCCACACCTGTCACTCAAACAGTATGTTGTCCTAAGCACAACACTTCTACTGCTCTCCTGCCTTCAGCCTATACTGCCCATACACCTGCCATCCCTGTTCAACCTATCCATCCACAACCACCTTGTCATCCTCCTTCTCCTGATCCCTCTGATTATGAAGGCTTTGAAGAAGACATGTCCTCCAAGCCTACTGAGATCAAGATTGGCATCCCTGCTGACTATGATGGAGATTCCTCCTCTGCTGAGTCTTGGATTCTCTCAGTAGATATGTATCTCCTGATTAACAAGAAGATCTATACCTCTGATGATTGACAAATCGCTTTTGCACTATCTTACATGAAGGACTCTGCCCTTGCCTAGGCCACTGTTATCCGCCAGGAGGCTATGAATAAGTCCCCCCCCTTCCTTTGGAACATACAAAGACTTTAAGGCAGCCTTCCAGATAGCCTTCAAGCTTGTAGACTCCTTTGCAGACACCATGAAGAAACTTGTTGCTTTGCAACAAAACGCTGTCTCCAACTTGCATAAATATGTATCAGATTTTCGCATTTTGTCTACCACAGCTGCCCTCACTAATGACCTCGCCCTCATTGGCCTTTTTGAACAAGGCCTACATCAGTACCATCGCTCCAGGATGGCCAGATTGGAAACCATGCCAAAGAAAATCTCAGACTGGTACTCAAAGGTTGAGCAGTTCAAAGCCAATCGGATTTGAATGGCTCCCAGAGTCACCACCACCACTAGGACCATCCCTGCTTGCACCTTCCCCCAGAGATCTTTCGCCCCTTGCACCCCCACCAGAGACCCCAATGCTATGGACATTGATGCCCTGAATCTGTCCCCAGATGAATGAAAGTGATGCTTGGACAACAAGCTATGCTTCATCTGTAAGCAGAGTGGCTGTTCCACTAGGAATCATCCAAATCAGTCAACCTCTTCCCCACCACCTTGTCCCCCTCGCAACCCCAATAGAATTCATGCTGTGCAGACACAACCCAGCAACAATTTGATGCAATACATTAACTCCCTCACTGCTGGAGGGAAGACCACTGAGCAGATTCTTCAGGAACTAAAGCAAAGCTTCAAACCTCTCCAAGAATCCATCGCCTCCATTACTGAAGTAACTGAGGATTTTTGAGAAGGAGAGATGAGTTGATGCTACCTCTCCATAAAATTGCCCATGTAACATTGTCATCCGAATCAGAAAAGTCTATTCGCATTCACATTAAACTCTCTCGTGGAGCAAAAACTGTCAATACCATTGCACTTATTGACTGCAGAGTCGTTTTCCCTGAATGAACAGAGACCCTCTGCTTCATGATCATCAGACTAGAAAGACTGCAGATCATTCTAGGAATGAATTGGCTTGCTGACCAAAACCCCACCATTGACTGGAAGAGCAGAACCCTCTCCTTCCCTGAAGACCCCCTCCCCATGCATAACGAAATCCCTGAACAATATCTCCTCCAATGGTTAGGACTAGATGCCAATCAGAATATCAAATCAGAACTTCTAAAAAGGAACACTTGGTTATCTGCTGAAACCATTTGCAAAACCACCATTGCCACTGAAATTGCTCAACAGAATATCAAAAGAGAAGTCACCCTCCCTGAACCATACACTGACTTCTCCAATGTCTTCAAGGAAAAGAACCACAACATTCTTCCCCCACATCGACCCTATGACCATGTTATTGAACTAAAGGACTCCTTTGTCCCCAAACAGGCCAAAGCTTATGCTCTAAACCCTGCTGAAATGGAAGCTTGTAGAGCTTTTGTTGAAGAACACCTCTGCACTGGATGCATTGTAGGATCCGAATTACCCCAAGTGTCTCCTCTCTTCTTTGTCCCAAAGAAGGATGGTTCACTTCGCCCCTGTCAGGACTACAGGTACTTGAACAAGCACATGGTTAAGAACGCCTATCCACTCCCTCTCGTCTCCGACCTCATTGATCAAATGAAGCACTCAAAGTACTTCTCTAAGTTTGACATTTGTTGGGGATACAACAACATTCGCATTCATGAAGAAGGCCAATTGAAAGCTGTATTCATCACTCCTATCTGTCTCTATGAACCCACTGTTATGTTTTTCAGACAATGCAACTCGCCACCTACCTTTCAGGCATTCATGAATTGGGTCTTCCATGATATCACCCCTAAAGGATGGCTTGAGATCTTTATGGATGACCTCAGAGTTCATTCTTCCACCCTTCCTGATCATATTGACCACACTCACCGCATGACTTAGAGAGCATGGGCTCATGCTCAAACTCTCCAAATGTACCTTTGACGCTCTGGAGATTGAGTATGTGGGAATTATTGTAGGAAATGGGCAAGTATGCATGGATCCTGTCAAACTCTCTACCATCGCCAAATGGAAGGCCCTATCCACTGTCAAGGCTGTTCGCTCTTTCCTCAGCTTTTGCAATTTCTATTGAAAATTCATTCCTAACTTTGCCGACATTGCTGCCCCATTGAACCTCCTCACTAAGAACGCCCAGCCTTGGACCTGGAACAATGTCCAACAAGCTGTGTTCCTCCATCTTAAGGACATCTTCTCTTCTGCCCCTGTTCTTGCCCTCTCAGATACTTCTAAACCTTTCTTTCTCATGACAGATGCCTCCCTCATCACCATAGGAGCTATCCTCATGCAGAAAGATACCAATGGAGACTCCCACCCTTGTGCCTATTATTCTCATACACTTAATGATGCTGAATGAAACTATGACATCTATGATAGGGAACTACTTGCTGTCATCGATGCTTTAGAAGAATGGCGACAGTACCTCTTAGGCACTGAACATCCAGTCACCATTTTTACAGATCACAAGAACCTTTCGTTCATGAAGGCCCCACAGAAACTCTCTCATTGACAAGCTTGCTGGAGTCTTTGCCTCCAGGAGTATCACCTTCTCTGGACCATTCTTCCAGGAACTGCAATGACCCCTGCCAATGCCCTTTTCTACTGTCATGATGTCAATACATCCTCTGACAATATCCACCCTATCCTCTCTGCCCCAGAGATCATCTCTGCATTGGATCTCACACTTACCTCTAAGATTGCCAGTTCCTCAGCCAGCGACCCACTTGTCCTTGAAGCATTGCATGCTATGACGTCTCTTCCCCTCTTCTCTCTGCCCCAGAGATCATCTCTGCATTGGATCTCACACTTACCTCTAAGATTGCCAGTTCCTCAGCCAGCGACCCACTTGTCCTTGAAGCATTGCATGCTATGACATCTCTCCCCCTCTTCCCTTGCTCTTCCCTCACAGATTGGCATTACAATGCTCCACATCTTTATTACAAAGGATGCCTCTTTATCCCCCCTGATGCTCACCATGAACTTATCTCCTCCCTTCATTCCTCGCCCTCCAGAGGCCACGAAGGCCTCTTCCACACTTATGCCCACCTCTCTAGAGATTATTGGTGGCCCGGCATGCACTTATTTATCTCCTGCTTCATTGCTGGGTGTGCTGTCTGCCAAGCTTCCAAACCAAACACTCACCCCACTATTCCACCTTTTTCGCCTTTTTCCATCTCTGCTGTGTGCCCCTTCCAACAGATCTCTATGGATCTGATTACAGATCTCCCCCTCTCTAGCACTTTCAACTCAATCCTGGTCATGGTCAACCATGGCCTTATGAAGGGGGTAATCCTCCTCCCTTGCACCAAAAGCATCTCTGCTGCTGGAGTAGCTTCACTCTTTTTCCAACACATCTTCCCCAGATTTGGTCTCCATGATTTCTGTATCTCTGATAGAGGACCTCAGTTCACCTCCTCCTTTGCCAAAGAGCTAGCAAGACTCCTCCAATACGACATCAGGCTCTCCTCTGCATACCACCCATAGACAGATGGCCAGACTGAGAGAGCCAATTAGGAGCTCAAAGTTTATCTTCAGATCTTTTGCCAAGGATGCCCTGGTACCTGGAGTACCTTACTCCCTACTGTGGAATTCTCCCACAACTCCATAGCACATTCCTCCACCCACCAATTGCCGTATTTCCTCATGATGGGATACAAACCTAGAGCCTATCCTCCTTTAGGGAAGTCCTTTGTCCCTTCTGTAGAAGAACGCCTTTCCGCCCTTGCCAAAGCACAGAAGGAAGCACTTGCTGCTCACTCCACTGCTCAATGCCTCATGAAGGAAAGACTCTCCACAAAGTTTATGCCCTGGAAAGTAGGAGACAAGGTTTGGCTTGAAGCCACCAACCTTAAACTCAGATACCTATCACAGAAACTAGCCCCCAAAAGAGAAGGACCCTTTGAGATAATTAAGGTACTATTACCTGTGGCATATCAGCTGAAACTGCCCCCTACTTGGCACATTCATGATGTCTTCCATGCCTCTCTCTTATCCTCCTATCAGACCACGCTGGAAGATGGTCCAAATTTTACCCCTGTGCCGCCAGATCTTATAGATGGCAAAGAGGAATATGAAATTGAGGCTATACTCTCTCGCAAAGGTTCTGCTAATCACTGCTAGTACCTGATCAAGTGGAAAGGGTATCCTACTTTGGAGAACACATGGGAACCTGAGCGAAACCTTCATCATGCTCCCATTCTCCTCAGACAATATAAGAGCTCCCTCTCCCCTTGAGCAATAATGCTCACACCTCACCAGATTCTCATCACTGCAGCAATCTTCTCTGCTATTTCCCTCACTGCAATAATCGCCATACTCATTGTCATCCTTTCCATGCTACCATCATCTATTGCTCCACATCACACCTAAGTCATGACTTCTATCACTTCACCCACTTCACTTACTGCTTCTTTACCAACCCATTGCCCTAGCTCCTTTGAGGTCCCCAGATCCCCATCTGCCACTGTGCAGACACCTCGGGTCTCCATCTCCCCACCTCATCTGCTTCAGAGAGAGATCTCTGACTTGGACCTAGAGCAGCTCTATCCCTCATCCTTACCCCGTTTCCAAAGACTTGCCATCTATGCTCATGTTCCCAAGCATCCACAACTTTTAACTATTGCAGAAAGTATTCCCCTTTGTAGACAATCACTTTCTCTCATGGAGGCTATCCTATTCTTTCATCAAACGTGTTCTCTTCAGTCATTCAGCCATTCACCCAGACTCTTATCCCCTAACCCAAACTTCACTGCTGCACAAGCTGCCATGCTTGATCAGCTCCACCTTTGTGCCCTAGATCTAATGGACCACCACCAGTTCAGGCAAATCATCTCTGCTTTTCCTTCTGGTGCCCTGGGAGACTTCCCACAGGCAATCCTATTCTCCCTTAATGAGACAGATCTTGATGACTTTTTAGACACTGACATCCTGAATGCCTCCCAGCAATCCCCACCAATTACTTGTCCTACCTCTCCTGAGCAACTGCTTCCAGTCTGCTTAACCACTGTTGGCAACCTAGACCTATTAAGGCTTCGGTCACACACTAGTACTTGCTATAGAGACAAGAGTTAGTTCCAGGGGAATCAACCAGGACTTGACTGAAGTCTGGTTGTCGTTTGGATTCAGATTATATACTACAGAGTACTTTAGGGCAAGCATGTGAATACTTACTAAGTAACTACGTCATTGTGGAGTGGGAAAGGAGATAAGAGTCTAGACTGACAGTAATTAAGGAAGCATGTAGATAAGGGGTCTAGAATGAGTGTGACTTAAGTGAAAGGGTTTGACCTAGACTTGGTCAGGTGATATGTCCCATGGTCACATGATAGTGGTTATGTGACTTGATATGATTAGATAAGATAAGAAATCGTAACATTACCCCCCTCCTATGAATTGCATTCCAGGCGATTGAAGGGAACCTGGGAGGGTTCTGTCACATTGACATAAGAAGAAAAGAGAGCATTGAAGTCTGTTTGGACCATTCTGAGCTTCCAGGGTGCCACCAGGTGAGATAGATAGAAGTCCTTTATTGCCTCTTTGGCATTTGTAAGATGGCTCTGAGGTTCCCATGTGCAGTCTTCCTCGTCATAGCCCTTCCAGTGTACTAGGAATTCCAAAGCTCATCCTTTGAGGTGTGAATTGACTATGTAGTCTACCTCAAATTTGGGAATTCCTTCTTGCGTGCCCACAGCGGGTCCTGGGGGGACAACAGGTTGGTTTTCAAGACATTCCTTATAGGGTTTAACTCTTGAAACATTTACAGTTGGGTGGATTCGCAGGGTTGATGGTAATTTGAGAGTGACAGCGTTGGGGCCTGCAAATGCTGTAATTTCGTAAGGGCCAATCCACCTTTTGGTGAGCTTTTTGGATGCCCTGTTGAGTTTGATGTTCTCTGTTGAAAGCCAGACCATGTCTCCAACTTTCATTTCAGGAACCTTGGTGTGGTGCTTATCAGCTTGTCGCTTCATTGAGGATTGAGCTTTTTTGAGGGATTCTCTAGCTTGCTCAAGTGTATTGGAGAAATCCTGTGTGAAAGCCGAGGAAGTCTCATTCTTGGTGATAATGGGTTCTATCCCCATTCTTGGTTCATAGGTTTTAGTAACCTCAATGGTGTTTTCTTTGTGGCGGAATGCTGGCAATTGTTATAAGAGAATTGAGCCAGGGGTAGCCATTCTGCCCATTTGTCTTGTTTCTCAGCAGTAAACAGTCTGAGATACTGCTGAAGGTCCCTGTTGACCCTTTCTGTCTGTCCATCTGTTTGAGGATAGAATGCTGTAGACATATTCAGGTCTATCTTGAGCATTTTCCCAAGATCCTTCATGACTTGCGAAGCGAATTGTGGTCCTCTGTCTGATATGATGGACCTAGGTAGACCATGGTGCTTCCATACATGATCTCTATATAACTTGGCTGTACCCAAGGCTGTGATTGTTTTATTGGTGGGGATGAATTCCACCTCTTTCGAAAATCGATCTACTATGACTAGTACAGAGTCGTAGGTATTGGATGTGGGTAAATCGGTGATAAAGTCTGCAGAGATGTCTTTCCAGGGACCTTCTGGGATGGGATTAGGAATCAATTCCCCTTTTGATGTCTTGTTTTCTGGCTTCATTCATGCACATCTATCGCACCTTGAACAATATTCTTTCACTTGGGCTTGAAGGCCATTCCATTGAAAGTATCATTCAATTATCTGCCAGGTTTTCTCAGCACTACCATGTCCAGCAATTGGAGAATTGTGGTACAGTGTGATAATTTCTTGGTGTAAATTGTCCTTTTAGGGAATGAAGATCCTATCACCAAGATACAGGATGTCGTCTTTATTGAGTAGATTGGGTCTATCTTCTCCTTTCCACTCTTCTTGGGCTTCCACAATCTTTTCGAAGAGTTTTCTTTCTTCTCCTTCAATCAAGTAGCCATATTTTGTTTGTGCCCTTACTCTGTATTCAGGGATCATTTGCACGCCCTTGTTGTCCTCATCGATGCCAACAGCATGATCCTCTCGTCGAGAGAGAGCATCTGCTTTTCCAATTTGGAATCCAGGCTTGTTTACTAGGATGTAATTGAATCTAGATAGCCACTGGGACCATCTTGCTTGTCGACGATTCAAATCTTGTTTCATCATGAAGTACTTTAGGTTGGCGTGGTCCGTCCATACTTCAAACTCTTCTGCCCCCTCAAGGTAATGCCGCCACTGTTCTAAGGCCAGAATTATGGCGAGCATTTCCTTGTCTGTGATGGGATAATTCCTTTGCTCGGAGGTCATAGAAGCAGAGGAAAAGGCAACTGGGTGCCACTTGTCATCCTGTTTGATAGAAAGGACTGCCCTAGTAGCGAAGTCTGAGGTGTTGGTTTCAAGGCAGAATTCACTGTTGTTATCAGGGTAGGCAAGAATGGGGGCTGTTGTGAATGCTGCTTTGAGAGTGTTGAACGCTCCTTGTTCAGTGGGTCCCCACTGCCAAGGTTGGTCCTTCTTGGTAAGGTCATTCAATGGATGTGAGACTTGTGAGAAGTCTTGAATGAACCGTCGATAGTAATTTGCGAGTCCAAGGAAACTTCAGACACCTTTGACATTTTTAGGTATTGGCCATTCCAGGATAGCCTCTACTTTTCCTTTTTCTATTTTAATTCCTTCGGTGTTTACTACCATGCCGAGGAATTCGACTTCTTTTTGCTTGAAAAAGTATTTTTCAGGCTTCAAGAATAAGTCATGTTCTTTCAGCCTTTTCAAGACTTCTTTGACGATTTTGTCATGTTCCTTTTCGTCATCCATTTTAGTGAAAATTATTATGTCATCAATATAGACTATGACGACTCCGTCCATATCAGCAAATATGTCATTCATCATTTGCTGCAAGGTTGCCAGGGCGTTGCATTGTCCGAAAAACATCATGAGGGGTTCGTATGCTCTGGAGTGTGAGACGAATGTGGCCTTCCATTCGTCTCCTTCTTTGATCCTTATATCATTATAGCCCCATCGAAGGTCTAACTTAGTAAAGAGCTTCGCCCCTTGGAGCTTATCCACTAATTGGCTTATAAGTGGTAAGGGGTAGTTATTTTTGACTGTCCATTCATTCAGGTACCAATAGTCTTGGACCAGTCACTTTTTCCGTCTTTCTTTGGGATGAAGAAGACAGGACTTGTTTGTGGAGAGCATGAGGGTCGGATATACCCCTTTTTGGTTTGTTCTTTCACGAACGACTTTAGCTCTTCCATTTCATCCTTACTCATGGGGAATATCTTTGCCTTTTTGGGTTGAAAGCCAGGCTCAGCTTTATTTTGTGATCCCATGGTTTTCTTAGAGGAAGTCGTTTGGAGTCTTTTTTGCTAAAGACCTCCAAGTATTGATGGTATTCTTTTGGAACCATCTCTTCGAGAGTAGGTTCTTTCTTTTTTGGTACTTCGAGGTTTTTGATGAACCAATGCATGGTCGAAGCGTGCTTTAGTTCTTCTTCTTCCTCATGTGCCAAATGAGTTCCTCAGTCCGATAGCATGTAGCAGGACCTTGGGCATCTAGCCATTTTGACTTCTCCTTCAGACCAGTCAATGGTTGGATTATGCTTAGCCAACCATGTGTAGCCTAGGATCATACTGTTTTTGCCTAGATTTGTTACTTCTGCGATCAGGCATTCGCAGTGACCTTCATAGTCGAGGATAATTTCTGCTTGATGAGTTACTGCTCCAGCAGAATTCTTTGTACCATCTATGTTGAAGACTGGGATTTCTTTCTCCATCTTCTGAAGGGGTAGCTTTACTTGCTCAGCCCATTGTTTGTCTATGAAGTCTCCATTGGCCCCGCTATCCAAGAGGGCTTTGCAAGCATGTCATTTATTCTTGGTGGTGGGATGTGCGATCAAGATGTCCATTAGGATCTTGTATTGCACCTTGGTGTTTCATAAGAGGACTCGCTCTGGGAAACTATCCTCATAAATATTTTTTTGTTTTTCTTTGACTGAATTAAGCCTGCATTCCCATGCAGCAAGCTCCTTTGTTGGAGACCCAGTCTTGGTGGTAGGTAGATGTACTCTATAAATAGGACTAACCAGTTCTGATTCTGAGGAATAGTATGTAGAGGAGGAATCTGAATCGTCTTCGAAATCTTGTCCATATTGCACATAAGGAGATAGTGAGGAGAAACTATTTTTTGTATTTAATAATGGCTTCTGAGGTCCCAGATCCCTCAGTTGCCATAGCCTTTTCCCTGTTTCTTCATTTCGGTATCATGAAGGTCAAAGAAGTATGCCTTCATTTGTTCGAAGTCCATCCCCTTTATGGCCTTCACTTCCTTGGGTTCTTCTTCCTTCTTTTCTTCCTCTTTCTTCTCCATTTCCCTTATCTGTGGCCTTCATTGAGGCCCTTGTGCCCTCTTTTGGCAGTTAAATTTGTGTCCTCCTCTGAGGAACTTGCACTCTTGGCATTTCTTTTTTGGGTTTGGGCAATCCCTTGCCACATCCTTATCGCAATTGTAATATTTGGAGTTGTGTTGTCGCAGAGCTCTGATGTCCATGGGTTGCCCTCTTCCTCCATAGGTTTGGGCCTGGCCTTCTTGAGGTGTGTTGTAAGAAGGCTTTTGTGAAACCTTCTCTGTTTTTCTCAGTTTGAAGGATTCCAACCTTGCTCCAACTTCCTTTGCCTTTTCTACGTAGTCTTGGATACAAGATTTTCTATCCCCGTTCTTGTAGATTTTTCTTGCAAGATTCTCTCCTAAGGCCTTTTTCAATAGCCTCACTCCTTGTGGATTGGGTTTGGCTGGTACTCCTCCAGTGTCATAATAATATCCCAGCCATCTTGTAGTGAATGACTGGGCCGACTCTCCTTCCATTTGTTGACACCATTCAAGCTTGTTCCTTGCTTCGTCTTCTTCATTTATAGACTTGAAGTGGGAGATAAGAAGCTCTCCTAGTGTCTTTTGTGTGGGCCATTCATCTATCTTCATGAAATGCTGGAGCTGCTGCCTGGCCCATTGGGCTGCTCTGAACTTGTCTTTTTCTCCTGTTTTCACCCCAATCCTTGTTAGAGTGGCAATGACTACTTGTTCGTCTGTTACAAATGATTCTGGATTTTCTTTTATATACAGAGCCATATTCATTTGCCATGCTTCAAAAAGGTCTTTATTTTCATCAAACTTTCCCGGATCTGGTACCATCTCCACCTTTTTGGACACCTTTACTTCTGTGGCATCCGCCCTTCTTTTTCCTTTGTCCTTCTTAAGTTCGGCGAGTTCTTCTTGTAGAGCCAGAAGTTGATCCGCCAACATTTTGATATATTCTGTGGACATTGTTGTGGGATCTGGTATGGGAGGAGACTGGCTGATCCGGTCTGGGGATGAGGGCTGGTCTCCTAAGGGGTCATTGGATGAATCGTCAGTTTCTGAGTTGACAAGCGGGCACGGGTTTGGGTAGGGGTTCCATGATGTTGCATTCTTCTTGGAGAACCGGGATTATTTCCAGTTCAGGGGTAGGGGATAGAGAGGGTGTATGAAGGTCTCTTAAGGCTATTAGCCCTTCTCTAAGTTCTGCTAAAAGTTCGACTGCTCTTTGCAGATGAAGTCGGGGATCTTCGTGGAGTTGTACCTGTAATACTCTCACTTGAAAGGCAAGAGCTTGGTTTTCTGAAATGCCGTGTGCTTCTAGGAGTTCCGGGTTGAATGGTTCGTTGTCCCTTATCCTATCTAGGAGGTAGGGAAGGAAGTTTCATTGTTCAAAGATGTTTACTAAAGGAACCGGAGTAGGGGTTCGGTATCCTTGATTGGGGGCCCTGTAATTGACCCAACCGTCTTCATCTTCCTGAGCTGAGAGATCAGGAGTTTGGGAGTTCTCCTCTCTTTGCAATAGGGGGGTGACCGAGTTCCTTTGTACTGGTGGAGGGGTTTCGTCTTCATACCAGTGGAAGTACCTGAACTCATCTAACCACCCATCATTTGGGTTGTATTCGAATTTGCTTCCTTGGTCTCCTCCAAACACAAAGTTGTGATCTATGACTGTCTCCTCGGAAGGGAGGCGAACCTCAACTTCTTCAGACTTAGAGGCATGGGATGGGAACATCCAAAAGCGTAAAGGTTGCAAGGACCTTTGTCAACTCCAGCAACTACTCTATCGGGTGAAAAACCTTCCCGACTAGAGTCTTCAAAAGCGTGTATGTAGGCTAGTGATGTCAGGCACAAGACCATGACACCAACTAGCAGTAAAGACTATTCTTAAAATGAAGTGGCCTCATGAGGACCCGAGCCTAAGCTCCTTCAAAAGTGAAACATGCGGAGGCAGTTTTTAAACCAATTAAGCTCTCTCTTGAGCACCCCTTGACAGCGGCCTAAAGCACAACCAACCTTCACCAGCATATAGCCAGGGTATACGTAAAAGTCAAATGGAGCACAAGTGCGCAAGAAGATGAATGCTAGTAGCTAAGTTCCCTTTGCCCCTAAGGTCCGGGGTTGTCGCGAACGATGGCGAAGTAAGAGTAGAGTGTGTGAGGGAAGTGGTATGCAGTCAAGTCCTAATGTTGGCAACCTAGACCTATTAAGGCTTCGGTCACACACTAGTACTTGCTATGGAGACAAGAGGTAGTTCCAGGGAAATCAACCAGGACTTGACTGAAGTCCAGTTGTCATTTGGATTTAGATTATATACTACAGAGTACTTTAGGGCAAGCATGTGAATACTTACTAAGTAACTACGTCATTGTGGAGTGGGAAAGGAGATACATAAGAGTCTAGACTGACGGTAATTAAGGAAGTGTGTAGATAAGGGGTCTAGGACGAGTGTGACTTAAGTGAAAGGGTTTGACCTAGACTTGGTCAGGTGATATGTCCCACGGTCATGTGATAGTGGTCATGTGACATGATAAGATTAGATAAGATAAGAAATCGTAACAACCACTCCATCCGCCACTCCTCTGCCAGGCCTCACCTTACCATCCAATGTCCATGTCTGAGACCTCCCCACTGGTGTCACCATTCTCTCATCCCCAACCAGAGTTCTCCCCATCCCCAGTGATGTCCAAGCCTGTCTTGCCACCATGGATCTCTTAGGACACCGATGCTATATCTGCAGATGATATGGACATTTGTGATGGAGCTGTCCACAGTATAGATGTCCCAACTGTTCACTCTACACTCCCAGACATCCTGCCTCCTGCTGCATCACCTCCCATTGCTCTGTGTGCAATCGCTGGGGCCACATGGCCAAAGTGTGCCCATTCCTCCAATGTGGCCTTTGTGGAGCTGTTGGACACACCGTTCCAAACTGCCCCTTTACTTCTGAGGACTTTAATGATGAGCAGTTGGTATTCAATGGTGCAGATTCCTCTGGTGCTTAGAAACACAGCGGCACTGTGAAGCTACGAAGGGGGTACTGTTATGATAATTTCACTTCATCCAGGTCTTCTCCTTGTCTCTGAGTGGATTTCCTTTATGTATCCTCATCTGCATGCCAAATACTTACAATTCCTAGTCACCTTCTCACTGGATGAGTTCAACTATTCCTTTACTGTTTCCGTTCTTACTTAGTTATCTCCTTTGGACAATCCCTCCTAACAGCGTTCTCTTGCATGCTGTCATGATCCACTCAACCAGTCATAGTATTTCTCTTCTATTTTGTCTTCCTTCCATTGTCTTCTGTCTCTTTCCATGCCTACCCTTAGTCTGGTCCATGCACATGCTATAGGACTATAAAGTAGTAGATCTACCTTGCTTGTAACCCAAGCTAGACCTGCGCAATTCCACTTCCTCTTATCTGGACTTGCTCCTGCCTGAACAGTTGCCTCAACTGTTCCACTTGCCTCTTTATTCCTTGTGAGACATTGTGCCTCTTCATGAGTGCCTCCTCACAAAAGAACCTTTGTCATTAAGCAGTCCAGAGGGATGTGCTCCATAACAGAACCAGAGTTCAAAGTGGACTACATTGTCAATTCCTACCTCAAAGGATGAACTCTGGAGTTTTTAGTACATTGGAAGGACTATGAAGAGGAAGACTGTACATGGGAACCTCAAAGCCACCTTAAGAATGTGCAGGACACAATAAAAGACTTTTATGCTTTGAACCTGGCAGCACCCTGGAAACTTCAAATGCTTCAAACAGACTTTAATTCTTTATTTTTGTCTTACCAAAATGTCACAAAGCCCCCTCAAGTTCCCTTTAATCACTTGGAATGCAATTCATAGGAGGGGGGTAATGTTACAATTTCAGCTCTTATCTGATCTTATCAAGTCACATGATCAAGTCTAGATCATTACCTTTCACTTTAATCACACTCACTTTCTTAATCACCACTCACCCTATGACATGCTTCTTTAATTACCTTTGGTCTAGGTCTATGATATCATACATGATGTAGTAGATTAGTAAGTAGTCACATGCTTGCCCTAAACCATGTAAGTAGTATAAGAAGTCAATCCCATTGACAACTGGACTTCAGTCAAGTCCTGGTTGATTCCCCTAAATCTTCCTCTTGAGCTCTATAGCAAGTTACTAGTGGTGATTGAAGCCATAAAGGTTTAGGTCACCAACAAAGGGTGAGGGAAGAGAGGAAGAGATTTTTCCATAGCATGTAGTATATCCAGGACAAGTGGGTTGGTGGCAGAGGAACTGGCAATCTTAGAAGAGTGAGATCTAATGCAGAGATGATTTCAGGGTTGGAGAGGATGAGATAAATGTTGTCAGAGGATGTGTTGACATCATGACAGCAAGATAGAGTGTCAGCTGGGGTCATTGCATTACCAGGGAGAACCATCCAGAGGAGATGATATTCTTGGAGGAAGAGGCTCCAACAGGCCTGACAATGTGACAACTTCTGGGGTGCTTTTATGAAAGATAGGTTCTTATGATTGGTGAAGGTGGTGACAGGGTGTTCAGTTTCTAAGAGGTACTCTCACCATTCTTCCAGCACATTGATGATGGCTAAAAGCTTCATATTGTAGATATCATAATTGCACTCTGCATTGTTAAGAGTATGAGAATAGTAGGTGCAAGGGTGGGAGTCTCCATTGGCATCCTTCTGCATGAGGATAGCACTGACAGTGATAAGAGAGGTGTCTGTCATGAGGAAGATGGGTTTGGTGGTATCAGGAAGAACAATGATAGGAGCTGAGGAGAAGATGCCTTTAAGGTGGAGGAATGCAGCCTGTTGGGGTTCTTGCTAGATCCATGGCTGGGTGTTCTTGGTGAGCAGGTTAAGAGGGGTGGTGATGTCAGCAAAGTTAGGGATAAACTTTCAATAGAAGTTACAAAATCCTAGGAATGAGTGAACAGCCTTGATAGTGGAGGGAAGTTGCCACTTGGCAATGGCAGAGAGTTTGACCAGGTCCATGCATACTTGCCCATTTTCTATGATGATTCCCAGATATTCAATTTCAGGGGCATTGAAGGTACATTTGGAGAGCTTGAGAGTGAGCCCATGCTCTCTAAGGTGTGCTAGAATGTGATGAGTGTGATTAATATGATCTGGAAGGGTGGAAGAATGAACTCCAAGATTGTCCATGAAGATTTCAAGCCATCCTTTGGGGGTGATATCCTGAAAGATCCAGCTCAAAAATGCCTGAAAAGTGGGGGGTGAATTGCATTGTCAAAAGAACATGATGGTTGGCTCATAAAGGCCAATTGGAGTGATGAACACAGCTTTCCATTGATCTTCTTTGCAGATACAGATGTTATTGTACCACCAACAGATGTCAAACTTCAAGAAGTATTTTGAGTGCTTTATTCAATCAATAAGATCTAAAACAAGAGAGAGTGGGTAGGTGTTCTTGACATTATGTTTGTTTAGATATCTGTAGTCCTGACAAGGGCAAAGTGAGCCATTTTTCTTTGGGATGAAAAAGAGAGGGGAGGCTTGGGGGGATTTGGATTCAATGATTTGTCCAGTGTGAAGATGTTCTTCAATGAAATCTCTACAGGCTTCCATCTCAGCAGGGTTCAAGGCATAAGCCTTATCTTGCTTGGGGATGAAGGAGTCTTTTAGTTTGATGACATGATCATAGGGTCAATGTGGGGGAAGAACATCATGATTCTTTTCTTCAAATACATCAGAGAAGTCAGCATATGCTTCAGGGAGAGTGACTTCTTTTTTGATGTTCTGCTGGGCAATCTCTGTAGCAATGGTGGTCTTGCATATAGATTCTACAGTGAGCCAAGCATTTCTTTCCTTAATGTCAGATTCAATGTTTCTGTTGGCATCAAGACCAAACCATCTAAGGAGATATCATTCAGGTATGTTGTCATGTATAGGGAGGGGATCTTCAGGGAAAGAGAGGGTTCTGTTCTTCCAGTCAATGGAAGGGTTGCAATCAGCAAGCCAGTTCATTCCTAGAATAATGATCTACCAAGACCAATGATCATAAAGTGAAGGTTTTCTGTTCTTCTAGAAAGACAACAGTGGTGTTGGTGTAGAATCAGATTGTCCCAGTCTGGTTTGGGGTTCCATCTATGTTCAAGGCTTGTATGGCTTCAGCGAGGGGATGGAAAGAAGGGCCAAGTCTTTTGGCTAGTCTATGGTCAATGAAGGTTCCAGTGGCTCTGCAGTCAATGAGTGTGGTGGTATCAATGGTTTTTGTCCCATAAGAGAGTCTGAATGAAATGCAGATAGATTTCTCAGATTTGGATGAAAGAGTTATATGGGCAATTCTATGAAGAGGTAGCATTGACTTATCTCTACTTCTCAAAAATTCTCAGTGACTTCAGTGATGGAAGCAATAGATTCCTATATAGGCTCAAAGGTTTGCTTCAATTCCTGAAGGATCTATTCAGAGGTCTTCAATCCAGTGGTAAGGGGATTAATATATTGTGTGAGCTCATTGTGGGTTGAGTCTGCATAGCACAAATCCTATTTGGGTTGTGAGGCAGGTGAGGCAGTGGGGAAGACAAGGATTGATTTGGATGGTTCCTGGTGGAACAGCCACTCTACTTACAGATGAAGCACAGCTTGTTCTCCAGGCATTGCTTTCATTCATCTGAGGACAAATTTAGGGCATTGATGTCCATAGCATTGGGATCCCTGGTGGATAGGGTGTGAGGGGTAAAAGATCATTGGGGAAAGGTGTGAGCAGTGGTGGTTCCGACATTGGTGGTTGCTCTAGGAGCCATCCTGATTCAATTGGCTTCAAACTGTTCTACCTTAGAGTACCAATCAGAGATCTTCTTCAGCATGGTTTCTAGTCCAGCCATTCTGGAGGAATGGTACTGATGGAGGCCTCACTTGAAGAGACCAATGAGGGCAGGGTCATCAGTCAGGGCAGTAGTGGTGGAAATAATGCAGAATTCCAATATATATTTGTACAAGTCAGAGGAGGTATTCTGTTGCAAAGTGACAAGCTTCTTCATAGTGTCAATGGCAGAGTCTACAAGTCTGAAGGCTGTCTCAAAGGAGACCTTAAAGTCCTTGTATGTCCTGAAGGAGGGGGGGGTCTTCCTCATAGCTTCTTGGCAAATAACAATAACCCAGGCTATGGTGGAGTCTTTCTTCATGTAGGATAGGGCAAATGTGATTTGTCTATCATTGGTGGTGTAGATTTCTTTATTGATCAGGAGATAAGTCTCAACAAAGAGTATCCAAGACTCAGCTGTGGAGGGATCTCCATTATAATCTCCAGGAATGCCAATCTTAATCTCAGTTGGCTTGGAAGACATGTGATCATCCGGACCTTCATAATTAGAGGGCTCTGTGGAAGGAGAATTAGGAGGGGGTTGTGGAATATATTGGACAGGGATGACAGGAATAGGAGCAGTGTAGGCTGAGAGCAGTAGAGCAGCATAGGTATTGTGCTCAGGACAACATACTATTTGGGTGACAGATGCAGCCCAGGGGTCAGAAGAGCTTCCAAATCCAATGGCAGGTTCTAGTTCTTCAACTTCATTTGGTGAAGGCTCAGAGGACTCTCCTCTAGCAGCAGCTCTTTGGAGCAATAGTTCAAGTATGGCATCATAACAATGTGGTATTTCAGGTGGATAGTTGGGTTAGATAACCAAATGACTCTTCTTGATGACAATGTTTTGACAAGGGGTTCCCTACTCTGTTGGCAGGAAGGGAAAGAGGAAAGCTAGACCTTTTGTTACTGAGCACATCCTTTTGGACTGCTAATAACAAGGGTTTGTTGTGAGGAGGCACTCACAAAGAGGTACAATGTCTCACTAGGAACAAAGAGGCAAAATGGAACATTAGAGGTAAAGGTTCAAGCAAGGGCAAGTCCAGAATTGAGAGGTGGATTGTGCAGGTCTAGCTTGATGTTTACAAGTGAAGTAGCTAGCTACTTATATAGTCCAATGGAGTGTGCACAGACCAAGATAAGGGTAGGCATAGAAAGGAAAAGAAGGTGAAGGGATAACTGTGAATGGCTATGTAGATACAATGGCATGTGAGAGAATACTGTTAGGAGTTATCATTCTTTAATGGAAGAAGTTTACAGGACATAGAGTGAATAGGAATAAAGGGACTCAAAGACAATCAAGAAATCAATGTACTTAGCATGGGAAAATGGATAGTGAAATGGTACACTGGTGGAGATGAGGAAGAGATGTGGGATGAGAGAGAAAATCATAACAAGAAGCACCAATGCAAGGCCCTTTTGGATAGTGGCACCAATGAAATATTTATAGATCAAGAATGGGCCAAACAAGTAAAACCTCCACTTGAGAAACAGGAATAAGAAATACCAGTGTTCAATGTAGATGAAACAAAGAATTCTGCTAGAAGTGTCACACACAAAGCAGAAATTGTTATGACCCTAACCCAAAGGTCAAGTATCATACTAGCCTCGAAAGGCTAACCCTGAGGGGTCACTAGATACATCTTAAGGAATGGACAAGCAAGTCCTAAGAGAAGGCTTTAGGAGGCCTTAGGCTCAATCAAGAGGATTAGGGGAATTCACAAGAGACTTCACTTGAAGTCCTTGGGTCTTATCCATTGGACTACTTATAGTGTCTAGCTATGTACTTAGGGCAGGCCTAAGGGCATGGACCACCTTAGGGCCAGACTATGACATAGCTATAACATCAGCTGTGCCTATGACATCACTGGTCTAGACTCTGTGCCTGGACTCTTAGAGTATCATAATATTAAATAAACCTTCTAAGTATCTTCTGAGCATATAAGCCTTAGCTAACTGGTGATGGCAGATGCTAGCATGTTGGATCACCAACAGAAATCATCTTGGATTATCAAGAGCATTGCAAATGCCTAGTCACAGAAGTTACTAATCTGGGCAAAAATAACATGATCCTTGGATATACATGGTTGGCTAAGTATAACTCAACCATCAATTGGACAAAAGGGGAAGTAAAGATGGCAAGGTGCCCAAGGTCTTGCTACATGCCATTAGACTGAGGTATACAACTGGCAAGAGAGGAAGAAGAAAAACTAAAGCACACTCTGACCATGTATCAGTTCATTAAGAATCTTGAAAAGCCCAAGCAAAAGGAACCTACTTTAAAGGAAATAGTTCCAAAAGAATACCATCACTTCCTAGACATGTTCAGCAAAAAGAATTCAGAGTGATTACCTTTGAGACAACCCTGGGATTATGAAATAAAGCTTAAGCCTGGCTTTCAACCAAAGAAGGCTAAAATATTGCCCATGAGCAAAGATAAAATAGAGGGATTAAAGGGGTTCATTGATGCACAAACCAAGAAAGGTTATATTTGTCCTTCACAATCCCCCAAAACATCACCAGTCTCCTTCATACCAAAGAAAGATGGAAAGAAGAGACTAGTACAAGATTACCATTATCTCAATGAGTGGATGGTTAAAAACAATTACCCCTTACCACTGATAAGCCAATTGGTGGATAAGCTTCAAGGGGCAAAGCTCTTCACAAAATTAGACCTTCAATGGGGCTATAACAATATTAGAATTAAAGAAGGACATGAATGGAAGGCAGCATTCATTTTGCACTCTGGAGCATATGAACCATTAGTAATGTTCTTTGGACAATGTAATGCCCCCACCACCTCTTAGCAAATGATAAATGAAATCTTTGCTGATATAGAAGGAGTTGTTATAGTATACATTGATAACATAGTGATCTTCACCAAGACTGACAATGAAAAAGAACATGACAAAATTGTCTAGGAAGTCTTGAAATGGCTAAAGAAACATGACCTATTCCTAAAACCCAAAAAGTGCTTTTTTAAGCAGAAAGAGATCAAATTCCTCAGAATGGTGGTAAACATCAAAGGAATAAAAATGGAAAAGGGAAAGATGGAGGCCATCCTTGAGTGGCCCACACCAAAAAATGTTAAAGGAGTTCATAGCTTCCTAGGCCTCACAAACTATTATTGATAGTTCATTCCAGACTTCTCAAATATCTCTCACCCCCTGAATAACCTCACAAAGAAGGACCAAAAATGGAAATGGAGGCCCAAAGAACAAGAAGCCTTCGACTTGTTAAAACAAAGCTTCACCACTACCCCAATCCTTGTGCATTCTGACAATAATAGCAAGTTTCAACTAGAAACTAACATCTTTGACTTCACAACCAGTGTGGTCCTTTCAATTAAGCAAGGTGACAAGTGGCACCCAGTTGCCTTTTCCCTTGCCTCTATGACCCCCTAACAGAGGAATTACCCAATTGCAGATAAGGAAATGCTTGCAATAATTCTTGCCTTAGAACAATGGCAGCATTATCTTGAGGGGGCAGGAGAATTTGAAGTATGGACAGACCACACCAACCTGAAATACTTTATGACCAAACAAGATCTAAATTGTCAACAAGCCAGATGGTCACAGTGGCTGTCAAGATTTAATTACATCTTAGTCAACAAGCCTGGATCCCAAATGGGAAAGGTAGATGCTCTGTCTCAACAAGAGGATCACACCATAGGTATAGATGAAGATAACAAGGGCATACAAATGATTCCTGAAAATAGAGTAAGGGTATAATCCAAACAAGGCTTCACAATTGAAGGAGAAGAAAGGAAACTCTTTAAAAGAATAGTGGAAGCACAAGAAGAATGGAAGGGTTGTGATAAATCCAACCTATTTAAAAAAAATGGAATCCTGTATCTTGGTGACAGGATCTTCATTCCTCCCAAGGAAAATCTGCACCAAGAAATTATCATGCTTTACCATGATTTCCCTATCACCAGACACAGAAGTGCAGAACAAACCTGGCAAATTATAGAACAATACTTCCAATGGAATAGCCTTCAAGCCAAAGTCAAAGAATATTATTCAAGGTGTAACTGATGCACCCACATGAAGCCAGAAAATCAGGAACCAAAAGGAGAATTAATTCTGAACCAAATCCCAGAAGGTCCATGGAAAGATATCTCTGTGGACTTTATAACTGACCTACCACTATCTAACATCTACAACTCTATTCTGGTCATAGTAGACTGATTTTTTAAGGAGGTGGAATTTATTCCCACCAATAAAACAATTACAGCTTTAGGAACAGCTAAGCTATACAGAGATCATGTTTGGAAGGATCATGGTATTCCAAGGTCCATCATCTCAGACAGAGGACCACAATTTGCTTCCAAAGTAATGAAGGATCTTGAAAAGATGCTTAAAATAGACCTTAAAATGTCAACTGCATTCCACCCACAAATAGATGGACAGACAGAAAGGGTCAACCAAGATCTTCAGCAACCTTTCACTTCAATCACATTCATTCTAGACCCCTTATCTACATACTTCCTTAATTACTGTCATATCCATGACATCCCATCCATCTCCACCCCCTCTGGCCCCAACTTCAGCCATCTCCAGCCACCTCCACTGCCTTCAGTCCACCTCCACTTCCTCCATGCTCAGAGCTCTGCTCCCCTACTCAGACCAAGGCTGTGCCTGCATAGGGACTCAGCTATCTTTGGACCTGGATATCATTTTGTACATTCTCATTTGTACTTCCCTTTGCTTTCTTCATCCCTTCTTCATCCCTTATGAGACCCTTGATACTGTCTCACTTCTTCCCTGACATTTGAGGTCTCTATTGATCTTCCAGTATTTAAACCTCTGTACTTCCTGTCATGTATCCCTTAGCATGAATATCAACTTAGTCCCCCCTCCTCACTCTTGTCATGATCTCCTCCTCCTCCTGTCGGACCTCCACTCCTCTGAAATACAAGAACACAGACCTGTTCAAGGGCATGACACATAAATCCTATGCCAATGTCCTTACTGAGTAACTCCACTCTGACACCTCTGCTCAAGACTTTGGTCCAACTTCAAGATGAACTCATCTACCACCCTATCAGTACCTCTGGACCTCTGATCAGACTTGAGTCTGGAGAGTCTGGACTTAACAATTACCAATAGTCTAGACCCTTATCTGCTTTCCCACTCCACAATGACATAGTTACTTGGTAAGTATTCCCACACTTGCCCTAAAGTACTCTGTAGTATATAATCTGAATTCAAACAACAACTGGACTTCAGTCAAGTCCTGGTTGATTTCCCTCATCAATCTCTTGTCTCTATAGCAAGTACTACTTGTGTGGTAGCCAAAGCCTTAAGTGGTGTAGGTTGCCAACATCAAGTCCTGGTTGATATCCCTCATCATCCTCTTGATCTCTAGCCAGTACTACTTGTCTAGTAGCCAAAGCCTTAAATGTTGGCAACCTACACTCATTAGAGCTTCGGTCACTACTAATCAGGCTTGCTAGAGAATCAAGAGATTGATGTAGGGGAATCAACCAGGACTTGACTGAAGTCTGGTCATTGATGACATTCAGATTATATATGTACAGAGTAGTTTAGGGCAAGCATGAGAATACCTACTAGGTAGCTACATCATTGTGGAGTGGGAAAGAGATAAGGGTCTAGACCAGCAGTTATTAAGGAAGCATGTAGATAAGAGAAGTCTAGAACAACTTGTGAATGAAGTGAAGGGTGATGATCTAGACTTGGTCAGGTGACATGTCCCATGGTCACGTGATAGTGGTCATATGACTTGATAAGATAAGATAAGATGAGAAATTGTAACATTAAGTGGTGTAGGTTGCCAACATTAGGACTTGACTGTATTGCTTTCCCTACCACACTCTTCTCATCACCTTGCCATTGTTTGTGACAACCCTGGATCTTAGGGGCAAAGGGATCTTTTACCTTACCACTCTTCACACTTCATGCACACTTGCACTATCTGTTTTCTTTTACATATACCCTGGCTATACACTCGTGAAGGTCAACCCATCTATAGGAGGGTTGTCAAGAGGTGCTCAAGAGAGAGCTTAATTGGTTTAAAAACTACCTCTGCACATTTTCATTCAAAGGACCTTAGGATCATGTTCATATAAGGCACATTTGTATTCCAGATTCATAGGGCATCCAATGATATCACAACTCATCAGGTGTTATCCTAGTCATCCTGATGTTATCCCAGTAGACCAGATGATTTCCCAGTATGTTTCCAGCTGGGATTGATCTCCTATATGACTTGGTTGCACAGAAACCAGCTGGAGTTGATTTATACCAGCCAGGATCACTTCCCAGCGTCATTTACTGGTATTCTGGTATCTGGGTTTGTTTGTTTGTGACTGGTTTATATTGTTTTGGGCTAGTTTTCCTATTTTTACCTATTTGACATTGTTTTATATTAGCTGAGCACTACATAGGCATATCATTAGTTACTTAATACAGTTTTTCCTCGTCCTTTGTGTTAGAATGCCTGGTATAAGCCTGAACACTTGGTTCTAGTCACCCCTTGCTATCTGCATTGCACACAGAAGCTCAGGAATGCATCCCCAAGTCTAGTATCCAGTTCCTTTTGGAGAAGGCCCCCATAGGAGTTGTCCACACCAGTGGTATGCTCTTTCTCATCTATTTTATATCCTATTTCCAGCCATTTGGCATTGCTTGCAACTCCCTGGGACAAACATATTGCCCCATTTCTTTCTCTTGCCTCACACTCAGGCACATTTGAATCTTTACAACGAATAGCATCTAGTCAGTGTTGCAAGAGTGGTCTTGTGCCCAGCACTACTAGATTGCATATGAATTTCAAAGGCTCTAGTTTGGACAGTTATTGACCCAATAGTGTAGAAGCTGGTGTAGAGTAAGGTCCATGCTTCTTTTACATTTTTGGATGTTTCCACAAGATCCTACTAAGTCCAAGGAGATAGAGGTTCGCCTGCTCTCCAAGGAAACCCAAGTTGATAACCATAACAATTATCAATAAGAGTACTCATTCAATCCAAATGATGGATATATTGATGACAATGGAAGGTACCACTTCTTTGGAGGAGCACTAGCCCAGAGATCACACACCCACCCTCAAAGAAGAATATAGGGAATATTCATTCAATCCAGATAACAGATATATAGACAATAATGGGTGGTTCCACAACTATCCAGGATCACAACCTCAAAAAACACCAACACCTTCTCCTATATAGAGAAGGATAGTACAGATAAATCTATTCAACTTAAGACACATCCACCCATACCTCCTAGATTGAATCAGGAGGAATCTCAATTTCAACTCTGATATTCTCTTCACTCACCACATTATGGGAGAACAAGCAGCAGAATTCAGAGGACAAGTAATCTCAATATCGTCAGCAAACTCAGAGAAGTCACCCCACTGACCAGTTTCCTTTCTATAGCCTTACAAGGATGTTGTGCCTCTTCGTGAGTGCCTCCCTTGTGAAGGTTGACCAAAGGGTCTGGAGATAGAAAGAACATCGTAGGCAAGAGTACACATGACCATTACAAAAGAATTGGCTCATCCCCTGCCTCTTCTTCCCTAAGAAAGCTTAATCATCATTGATCCCCAATGCCCCTCTTGTAGAGTTACTGGCTCCTGCACCAGCACCCCTCATCAGAAAGATCCCAGAGAAAGGAGAGGATCTCCTCTCATATGAGCTTTATCACAAGCAGCCCAAGTGGCAATGTTTCATATCCCAGATGATGATGAAGAGTCTTCAGAGGAAGAACAACAAGAGAGTATCGCTGTAGATGCACCTGGCAAATTAGAAGCATCCACCAGTCCTAGTGAAAACATTGCTACCTTCTGCCAGTTTGTAGCAAGCCTACCCCCAAGACCACATGATTGGAATGCTCCACTTACACGTTCACCCTCACCCAACAACATGACATCCAAGTCTGAGCTAAAGTCCATACTCCCTGCCAACTTCTCTGGGAAGTCCAATGATGCCACCAGATGGATCAAGGCCATGAAAGGCCACTTTGCAGTAAACTCATCCTTATTTGAAACTGACAAGTCTAAGATATTTACAGTACTTAACAAGATGAGTGCTGGATGAGAAGTCCAGTTCTCTGAGGGCTGGTACGACAAGATGAATGATACTAACACCACAGGAAAAGATTTCAACATGCTGAAGAAAGAATTTCTTGCAGCATTCATCCCCTTTGAAGAGAAGCAGAACACAGCAAACGTGTTAGACTATATTAGGCAAAGAGTTCGGCATGACCCAGTCACCAAGATCAACAATGGGTTCCAAGAATATGTCCAAGATTTCCTTTCATTGCAAGCAAAAGCAAAGATCTCCAACAAAGGAGAAATCTATAGAAAGTTCCTCAGGGGCTTAGATGAAAAGCTAGGCAATCTCATATTAATGCAGGCCACCATCCCCAATACCCTTACTAAATGGATCTCCAATGCCCAGAAATTCCATAAGCAACAAAACCTAATCCAGTCCATCAGGGGCTAGAGGATGGTTCCCATCTTCTGTGAGTAGAGGTCCAAATGCTATGGAGATAGATGCCATCAGGTTGTCTCCAACCAAGAAGGCCCAATGAATCAGAGGTCACCTCTATTTTATCTGTAAAAGGAAAGGATGTTCCTCCAGGAACCATAGCAACTACAAGAAAAGATTCCCACAATCCCCCAGAACCGCCACTGTCACTGCCATCAAAACTCCACCACCTCCCCCACCAAAACTGTCATCTATTGAAGAATATGTCCACTCCCTTGAACAGAAAGGTCATAGCAAGGACAAAGTCTTAGCAGTCTTGAAGACCTGCTATGAGAGTGAAGACACAACTGCTCCAGAGGGAGCTCCAAAGGATTTTTAAATGGAGAGGCCACCTCAATGTCTGCCTCTCATATGATTGCTCCTGTACTACTTAGCTCTAGTAACAATAGATTGATATGCTTCCTGGTAACCCTGAAGCATGGAGCCAAAACTGTCAAAACCACCACACTAGTTGATTGTGGTGCCACTGGAAACTTCATCAACCCCATTTTAGTAAAGAAGCTAGACACCCCTGCTATCCCCATTGAACCTATCAAAGCTTACAATGTTGATGGAACAGAGAATTCCCAAGGTATGATTACCTCACAAACTAATGTAACCCTCTCTATAGGAGAAGCTGACAACTGGATCTTGCCAATGGTGATTGGCTGTGGACACCCTCAGATTATTTTAGGAATGACATGGCTCAGAAGGGTAAATCCCAAGATAAATTGGGCCAAAGGGGTGGTAACCCTTCCAGACTTCCACAGACCTTCCCTGCAACATACTGATACCATACCACAGAGGTATCTACTTATGTTCTTAGACACTGACCCTGACAAAACAACTGAACAATGGCTAAAGAAGAGGGAATGGTGGCTCAAAGGTGAACACATTCATAAAACCACCCTCTCCACCCAGATAGCCTTCAACACCAAAAAGGTAGAAGTGAAACTACCAGAAGAATTTAAGGAATTCACAGATGTCTTTGCTGAGAAAACTCATGATTTACTCCCCCCTAGTCAACCCTTTGACCACACCATCAAACTCAATACCTTCACACCAAAAGTAGCAAAGGTATACCTGCTAAATCCCCAAGAGCAAGAAGCCTGCAAAGGATTCATGGAAGAACACCTGAAGACAGGACAAATTGTTCTGTCCAAATCCCCACAAGCCTCCCTGTTCTTCTTTATACCCAAGAAAGACAGAATGCTCAGGCCTTGTCAGGATTACAGGTATCTGAATGGGCATACCATCAAAAATGCCTACCCTCTCCCTCTGATATCTGACCTAATGGATAAGCTAAAAGGATCGAGATATTTCACCAAGTTCAATGTGCACTGGGGATATAACAATATCCTTATCTGACCAGAAGACTGCTGGAAAGCAGCATTTGTCACCCCCCTTGGGTTATTTGAATCCACTGTAATATTTTTTGGACTTTGCAATTCACTCACCACATTCCAGGCCTTTATGAATCATTCTTTCTTGGATTATATTGCCCAAGGATGGGCAATTATCTATATGGATGACATACTAATACACTCTTCGGACCTTCATACTCATCATGACAGAACTAGGAAAGTCCTCCAACAATTGAGAGAGCTCCACCTCTCTCTGAAAATCTCTAAGCGTATGTTCAATGCCCCAGAAGTAGAGTACCTAGGCATGGTAGTAGGAGAAGGGGTAGTCAAGATGGATCCCTCAAAACCCTCTGCTATCACAAGCTGGACAGCACCCCAATCTGTGAAGGCTGTATGATCCTTCATAGGATTTTGTAATTTTTACAGGAAGTTCATCCTGAATTTCTCTACTACTGTGGCCCTGCTACACCTTCTCACTAAAGTTAGGCAACCCTGGATATGGGGAGTGGAACAGGAGACTGCATTCCAATCCCTAAAGAAGGTCTTTACCCAAGCACCAGTCCTCTCCCTGCCCAACACTGACAAACCCTTTACTCTAATGACCAATGCCTCTCTCACTGCTGTGGGAGCCATCTTGATGCAAGCTGATGGTAATAGCAATCTTCATCCGGTCACTTACTTCTCTTCCACCCTTGCTCCTGCTGAGCAAAACTATGACATTTATGATAGGGAATTATTAGCAGTGATCAAAGCTCTAGAAGAATGGTGATAGTACCTTTGGAGTACTAGTCACCTGGTAACTATAATGACAGACTATAAGAACCTCTCATACATGCTCACCCCACAGAATCTCTCACAACAGCAGGCCTGATGGAGCCTTTTTCTACAAGACTTTGACATCATCTGGCAGGTCACCCCCAGATCTCAGATGGGACAGGCTGATGCACTTTTTCACAAGGACGAGGTGGACACTTTGGAAGATAATAAGCTATCAATGATAATTCTGGTTGATGTGTCTCTTTGTGAGCACCTCCTGGGACATGTCACTATCCATGCTCTGGATCTTGCCCTTGTCAAGAAAATTGAGGCATCATCTGCCTCTGACCCACTAGTCCTTTGAGCCATGGATGCCCTGAAGGATGAGCTGCCACTCCTGCCCCAATCTACCCTCCTGGATTGGAGGTTTACAGACAATCAGTCATGCCTCTCTGAATGGAGAGCATGAGGGAATCTTCCACATGCAACAACACCTTTCCTGCGATTACTGGTGGCTTGGGATGGCCACCTTCATCTGCTGATATGTACTCAGCTGTGTCGCCTGCCAAGCAAATAAGGTAAATATCCACTCCATGGTACCCCCCCTGTTCCTGCTCTCCTCCATTGCAACCCACCCCTTCCAGCAGATCTCCATGGATCTCATCTATGGCCTGCCCTGTGTGGGTGATTTTGATGCTGTGATGGTCATGGTTGACCACAGCCTTATGAAGGGGGTAATTTTCACCCCTTGTTCTAAAAGCATTGATGTGGAAGGAGTAACTAAACTCTTTTTCACCCATATCTTCCCACAATTCAGCCTCCATGACACTGTCATCTCTGACAGGGGACCACAATTTGCATCTGTCTTTGCCATGGAATTGGCACATCTTCTCAAGTTCAATATAAAACTGTTGTTATGGAGCATGTCCCTCTGGGCTGCTAACAACAAAGGTTCTCTTGTGAGGAGGCACTCACAAAGAGGCACAACATCTTACAAGGAACAGAGAGGCAAAGGTGAAGGGGAACTGTTGAGGCAACAGTTCAGGTAGGAGCAAGTCCAGAATAGAGGAGGTGGAATTGCATAGGTCTAGCTTGAGGTTTACAAGTGAAGTAGCTAGCTACTTATAGTCCAAAGGAATGTGCACAGACCAAGAGTAGGGCAGGCATGGAAAGTGAGAGAAAGACAGAGAAGGTGAAAGAACTACTGTGGGTGGCTATATAGATCACGACAGTATATGAGAGAATGCTGTTAGGAGATATAGTCTGAAAGAGGTGACTAAGTAAGAATGGAAACAGTGAAGGAGTAATTGAACTTGTCAAGGGAAAATATAACAAGGAATTGTAAGTCCCTTGCATGCAGGTGCAGATACATAAAGGAAATGTGTTCTGAGATGAGGAGAAGACCAGGATGTAAGGATAAAATTGTAACAGTGCCCCCTTCATAGCTATGCAGTGCCACTGCATTCCTAAGCACCAGAGGAATCCGCACTGTTGAATACCAACTGGTCATCATTAAAGTCCTCAGTAGTAACGGGGTAGTTTGTGAGGAAGTCTCCAACAGCTCCACAAAGGGAGCAACAGAGGCTTGGGCATGCCTCAGCCACATGTCCCCAGCTATTGCATGCAGAGCAATGGGATGTGAGGCAGTGAGAGACAGAATGTCCAGGGGCATAGAGGGAACAGTTGGAACATCTATACTGTGGACAGCTCCATTGCAAATGTCCATGTCTTCCACAGGTGTAACACCTGTGGCCAGAGAGATCCATGGTGGCAAGACAGGCCTGGACTTTTGGAAGAATGGGGAGGACTTGAATGGGGGAAGATAGTATGGTGACACCAGTGGGGAGGTTTTGGATGTGGACATTTGAAGGTAAAGAGAGACCAGGAGGAGGCACAGTGGATGGTATAGAGAGACAAACCAGCAGTGGGTTTTCTGGAGTGATAGGATGAGTAATGGGCAGGGATTCCTGGGAGGCATGCAAGACATCAGTGTCTAAATAGTCGACAAGATCTGTCTTGTTCAGGGAGAACAAGATTGCCTGTGGGAAGTCTCCCAAGGCACCAGGGGGAAAGGCAGAGATTATCCATCCGAACTGGTGGTGATCCATTGGATCCAGGGCATGAAGGCAGAGTTGGTCAAGCATGGCTGTTTGTGCAGTGGTGAAAGTGGGGTTAGGGGATAAGAGCCTGGGTGAATGACTAAATGATCGAAGGGAGCAAGTCTGATGGAAGAATAAAATGGCCTCTATAAGAGGAAGTGAACATCTAAAGAGGGGAATACTTTTGGCGATAGTCAGGAGCTGAGGGTGCTCTAGGACATGGGTGTAGATAGCAAGTCTTTGAAAGTGGGGTAGGGATGAGGGATAAAGCTGCTCCAGGGCCCAGTCAGGGATCTTTCTCTGATGAGGGTTAGGCAGGGAGATGGAGACTTGTGGGGTCTGCACAGCAGCAGATGGGGACCTGGGAACATCAGGGGAGCTAGGATGGTGGGGTGGCAAGAAAGCAGTGAGTGAAGTAGGTGATGTAATGGAAGTCATCACTCAAGTATGATGTGGTGTGGTTGATGGTGGTAGCAAGGAAAGGATAATAACAAGTATGGCGATGATTGCAACAAGAGATATAGCAGAGAATATTGCTGCAGTGATGAGGATCTGGTGAGGGGTGAGCATTGTTGCTCAAGGGAAAAGAGAACTTTTATATTGTCTGAGGAGGAGAGGAGCATGACAAACGTTTCACTCAGGTTTCCAAGTATTTTCCAAAGTGGGATACCCTTTCCACTTGATCAGGTACTGGCAGCGATTAGCAGAGCTCTGATGAGCAAGTATAGCCTCAATCTCATATTCTTCTTCACCATCAATATGGTCTGGTGGAGCAGGGATAAAGTTTGGACCATGCTCCAATGTAGTCCAATAGGAGGATAAGAGGGAGGCATGAAAGACATCATGAATGTGCCATGTAGGAGGTAGTTTCAGCTGATACGCCACAGGGAAGAGTACCTTAATGATCTCAAAGGGTCCTTCTCTTTTGGGGGCAAGTTTCCATGATGGGTACCTTAGTTTAAGGTTTGTGGCCTCAAGCCAAACCTTATCTCCAATCTTCCATGGCGTGAACTTGGTGGAAAGTCTTTCCTTCATGAGGCATTGAGCAGTGGAGTGAGCAGTGAGTGCTTCTTTCTGTGCTTCAGCAAGGGTGGAGAGGTGTTCTTCTATGGAAGGAACAAAGGACTTTCCTAACGGAGGATATGCTCTAGGTTTGTATCCAATCATGAGGAAGTAAGGCAATTGGTGGGTAGATGAATGTGCTGTGGAATTATGGGAGAATTCTGCAGTAGGAAGTAAGGTACTCCAGGTACCAGGGTGTCCTTGACAACAGATCTGAAGATAAACTTTGAGCTCCTGATTGGCTCTCTCAGTTTGGCCATCAGTCTGTGGGTGATATGCAGAGGAGAGTTTTATGTCATACTGGAGAAGTCTAGCTAGCTCTTTGGCAAAGGAGGAAGCAAACTGAGGACCTCTATCAGAGATACAGGAGTCATGGAGTCCGAATCTAGGGAAGATGTATTGGAAAAAGAGCAAAGCTATTCCAGCAGCAGAGATGTTTTTTGTGCAAGGGAGGAGGATTACCCCCTTCATAAGGCCATGGTCAACCATGACCAGGATTGAGCCGAAAGTGTTGGAAAGAGGAAGATCTGTAATAAGATCCAGAGAGATCTGCTGGAAAGGGTGAGTGGCAGAGGAAGAAAGAGGTGTCAATGGGGGAATGGAAGGGTGGGTATTGGACTTCAAGGATTGGCAAATGGCGCAGCAAGTGATGAAGCAGGAAATAAAGGAACACATGCCAGGCCACCAATAATCATAAGAGAGGCCAGCATAAGTGTGGAAGAGGTCTTCATGGCCCCCAGAGGGCGATGAGTGAAGGGATGAGAGAAGTTCATGACGTGCATCAGGAGGAATGAAGAGATGTCCCTTGTAGTAAAGATGGGGAGCATCGTAGTGCCAATCTGCAAGGGAAGAGGGGGAGAGACTTTTCCATAGCATGTAATGCTTCAAGGATGAGTGGATCATTGGCTGAGGAGCTGGCAATTTTGGAGCTAAGTGCAAGGTCCAGTGCAGAGATAATTTCTGGGTCAGACAGGATGGGGTGGATGTTGTCAGAGGATGTATCTACATCATGCCAGCAAGAGAGGGCATCGGCTGGGGTCATGGCGGTGCCAGGGAGAACAATCCACAGAAGATGGTACTCCTGGAGGAAACAGCTCCAACGAGCTTGATGACGTGAGAGCTTTTGTGAGGCTTTCATAAATGAGAGGTTTTTATGATCAGTGAAGATGGTGACCACCTGTTCAGTTCCTAAAAGATATTGTCTCCATTCTTCCAAGCCATCTGTAATGGCTGTGGTTTCCTATTACCTATGACTGCCTTCTACCTCTGGGCTATTGGCCAACCTAGACTGGGGAGGCACTCATGAAGAGGTGCAATGTCCCTGAATAGGTGTAGAAGGGCCTTGGTTAGTGGGGTGACTCATCTGAGTTGGCTAACAACTGTTCCATCTTGTGGAACATGCTTGACTAGCAGGACGACCCACAAGGGGGTTAGCTATTGATAAGGGATGGACTCTCACTGAGTCAAGGAAGTACTCTGATAGAGTACTTGGCCACTCTCCTTGGATAAGGCAGGCGAAGACTGGGAGCTCTCTCCTTCAGTAAGGTGAGTGGATGAGCAGACAATAGTTAACCACAAAAGTGAAGTAAGAATTGACTGAGGTAGCTGCTACTATACATGGAGGTTTAAATAGTGTCTAACTATGAGAGACTGCGCCCACAGCCTAAGTTGGTAACAATCAAGAAAAGATGATCAAGAAAAGATGGCAGCTATGCCCACAGAAAAAGTTGGTAACAATCGAGAAAAGATGATCAAAAGATTGAGGCTGTGAAAGTGAAGTTACAACAATGGGATCAGTCTGATGTCATCAGAATAGCAGATGACTAGGTATGGAATATAGACTTCCTGTGTAATCGGTCCCTCCCAAATGTGAAGAAAGAAAATAAGTAGAAGATGACCACGAAGAAACAAAACTGTAACAGCATCGATGATGGCTAAAAGTTCCTTGTCATAGATGTCATAGTTGCGTTCAGCATCATTAAGGGTACAAGAATAATAGGTGCAAGGGTGGGAGTCTCCATTGGTATCTTTCTGCATGAGGATAGCTCCAACAGTGATGAGGGAGGCATCTGTCATGAGAAAGAAAGGTTTAGAAGTGTCCAGAAGGGCAAGAACAGGGGCAGAGGAGAAGATATCTTGAAGGTGGAGGAACACAGCTTGTTGGGCATCATGCCAGATCCAAGGCTGAGGTTCTTGGTGAGGAGGTTTAATGGGGCAGTGATGTCAGCAAAGTTAGGAATGAATTTGCAATAGAAGTTGCAAAAGCCAAGGAAGGAGCAAACAGCTTTGACAGTGGATGGAGGTTGCCACTTGATGATGGCAGAGAGTTTAACAGAGTCCATTCATACCTGTCCATTTCCTACAATAATGCCCAAGTATTTGATTTCTAGGGCATCAAAGGTACACTTGGAGAGTTTGAGTGTGAGCCCATGCTCTCTAAGACATGCAAGAACTCTGCAAGTGCAATTAATATGATCTGGAAGAGTGGAAGAATGAACTCTGAGGTCATCCATAAAGATTTCAAGCCATCCTTCTGGAGTGATGTCTCGAAAGACCCAATTCATAAATGCCTGGAAGGTGGGTGGCAAGTTGCACTGTCCAAAGAACATGATAGTTGGTTCATAGAGACCAATAGGAGTGATAAACGCAGCTTTCCATTGATCTTCTTCACAAATGTGAATGTTATTGTATTCCCATTGAATGTCGAACTTAGAGAAGTACTTTGAGTGCTTCATTTGATTGATGAGGTTGGAGATGAGGGGAAGTGGGTAGGTGCTCTTGACAGTGTGTTCATTCAAGTACCTATAGTCCTGGCAAGGTCGAAGTGATCCATCCTTCTTTGAGACAAAGAAGAGGGAAGACACTTGGAGTGATTTGGACTCAACAATGTGTCCAGTACAGAGGTGTTCTTCAACAAAAGTCCTACAAGCTTCCATCTTGGCAGAGTTCAGAGCATAAGCTTTGGCTCTCTTGGTGACAAAGGAGTTCTTGAGTTTGATAACATGGTCATATGGTTGATGTAGAGGAAGGATATTGTGGTTCTTCTCCTCAAAGACATCAGAGAAATCAGCATATGGTTCAGGAAGGGTGACTTCCTTTTTGATGTTTTGCTGAGCAATTTCCATAGCAATGGTGGTTTTGCATATGGTTTCTGCTGAAAGCCACATATTTCTTTCTCTAAGATCTGATTTGATATTCCTATTGGCATCTAGGCCTAACCATAAGAGGAGATATCATTCAGGGATGTCATCATGCATTGGAAGGGGATCTTCAGGGAAGGAGAGGGTTCTATTCTTCCAGTCAATGGTAGAGTTTTGATCAGCAAGCCAATTCATTCCTAGAATGATCTGTGGTCTTCCTAGACCAATGATCATGAAGTGGAGGGTTTCTGTTCATTCTGGAAAAATGATAGTTGTTGGCAACCTAGATCTGTTAAGGCTTCGGCCACTACTACTAGACTTGCTTTAGAGACAAGAGGAAGATCTGGGGGAATCAACCAGGACTTGACTGAAGTCCAGTTGTCAATGGAATTCAGATTATATACATATGTACAGAGTAGTTTAGGGCTGGTGTGAGAATTCTTACTAAGTACTATGTCATTGTGGAGTGGGAAAGGAGATAAGGGTCTAGACTGACAGTAATTAAGGAAGCATGTAGATAAGGGATCTAGAATGAATATGAATGAAGTGAAGGGTTTGACCTAGACTTGGTCAGGTGACATGTCCCATGGTCACATGATAGTGGTCATGTGACTTGATAAGATAAGATAAGCAGAGAAATTGTAACAATAGTGGTGTTGGAGTAGAAGTGAATTGTCCCAGTTTGGTTGGGAGTTCCATCTATGTTTAGGGCTTGTATGGATTCAGAAAGAGGATGGAAGGGGAGACCAAGTCTTTTGGCAAGTCAATGGTCGATGAAAGTTCCAGTGGCTCCACAGTCAATGAGTGTGGTGGTATTGATGGTTTTTGTCCCATGAGAGAGTTTAA
>JBBPKI010000133.1:0-39756 GCA_038089155.1 Nevesoporus exiguus
TCTCCCCATCTCCCCATCTTCCCATCTCCCTGTTTTATAGGATAGATGAGGTTGATGATTACTGCTACAAACAGGTGTCAAGTTAGTAAGCACATGCACTGCAATAGTTGTTGAGAGACAAAATCAGCCATTGTGTGGTGCAACAGACTAAATATATTACCTGTCAAGAGATAAACTACATACAGGTAACTTCAAGTAGGTAAGTATCAAAGTTAGCTAGCTCACCTCAGTTGTCATCTGGTGCAATGGACTGAGGTGTCTATATATGGAGGGTAGATCTTACATACCATACTGAATGTATTGAAGTAAAAGGGGTAATTCATAAGGTTGCAAGTAGACCACATGACATATATAGAATATGAAGAAAAACATATGTACTGCATATGTCATATCTGTGCCAAACCAGCCATCTCCACCTCCTCTGGCCCCTCCTCCAACTATCTCTGGTCACCTCCATCTCCCTCTAGTCCATCTCTGTCTCCACCACACATGGAGCTCCTCGAAGCTCTGATCCTCTGATCAGACCTGTAGCTGTGCTCGCTCAGAATCGCCCAGACATTATCCCTGTTTGTTTATTTCTTTGTTCTTTGACCCTTGATTTGTCTTTACTTGTATCCCTGACAATCCTTGACCCTTACTTCGCTTCTAACCTCCTAGAATATTTTCATATGTTCTTCACCTTTGTCAGATAGTATTTTCATCCTGTTTTGTACCTCCTCCACTTACTTCACCCTATTTAACTCCTATGAACCTCCTGTACTATTCCTTAGTATGAATATCAACTAAATCACTCTCCTCTCATTTCACGATCACCCCATCTCCTTCCTGTCAGACTCCTGTGCCTCCAAAATACAAGGACATGAGCCTGCTTAGAGGCACGGCACATAAGTCCTGCACCAATGTCCTCCTGAGTACCTCTGCTCCAACTCCTCCATTTGGACCTCTGGTCCATCTCCTGAAACTAACTCCTCTGATAACCCCTAGAACTCCACAACTCTGGTTGGACTTGAGTCTGGAGAGACCAATATTTAACAGTATATAAGATACTTATATGTTTGGGAAATAAAGAGTGTTATGCACCAGTCATGACATATGCCCATTGCTTGCACACTAGTGATTGCTTGGGCTGGATGAGATTGTATGCTCTATCATATGGCATTGTTAAGTCCAGTCTCTCTGGACTCAAGTCCAATTGGAGGTCTGGAGGTGCTGAGGGGTGGTCGATGAAGTTTGTTTTGGAGTTGGATCAAAGTCCAGAGTGGAGGTGTCAGAGTGGAGTTGCATGGAAAGGATGTTGGCACAGGACTTCTGTGTTGCACCCTTGAACAGGTCTGTGTCCTCGTATTTTGGAGGAGGGGATTGCAACAAGGATCAGGAGAGGTGACTGAATCAATATTTGTGATAAGGTTACATGACAGAGGTATAGAGGTTTTATACCAAAAGGTGAATAGTAACATCAAAGATATCAGGGAAAGAATGAGATAATATGTATCAAGGGTCCATAAGGGACCTAAAATGAGATGGAGGAAGCAAAGAGATGTACAAATGGAATGTACAAAATATATCCAGGTCTGAAAATAGCCAAGTCCCTGTGCAAGCACAGCCTTGGTCCAGAGCAGAGGAGCAGAGCTCCAAGCATGGAGGAAGCAGAGGTGGACTGAGGGTGGTGGAAGTGACTGGAGATGGTTGGAGATAAGGCCAGAGGAGGCGGAGATGGATGGGAAGTCATGAATATGACAGTGCCTTCCCTTTAAGGCCTAGCCCCTGAGGCCTACAGTAAGCAGGGGTTTAGTGTAGAGCCAATCTGAGGAAGCAGTCAGGCTTCTTTGGAGAGGGTGCACCAATGGAGTGGATGACAGAGGTGCTTACTGGGCCGAGTCCAAGAATAATGCCATGTGGAGTTAGATAGAGGTTTCCAGACCAACCAGATAACTTGGAGTCATGCTGATGATAATATGCTAGCTCCAAAAAGGAGGCTCCAAGCCTCAGTGTGAGAGGGGTCAAGGTGTGCCTTTGGCACAACACCTGACAGGGATGGATATGGATGATGTGCAAGGTGGATTTGGAGAGCATGGAGAGTGCATGAGTAGAGTGGAGCATATGCCAGAGATGGCAGAAGGCCAAGGACAATCTTGGTTGGTCCTAAGTGCGGGGAGAGATGTCTGGAACAGAGCCAGTCAGAGGTCCACAGGATGAGACTGCAAAGGCCAAAAACCTAGAAGGAAGACAACAAAAACAACAGTGATGAACTAAAAATGTGCCATGGATGGCAGAGAGCTAAATGGGATGAATCATTGGTCAGTCCTTAGTGCAGGGGGAATTCCAGATGAAGCTGGTCAGAGGTCCACAGACAATGACTGCAGAAGGCCTGAGGCCTTGGGTGAATCCTGGAGGTGCAACTCCCAGGATTATATTTCCAGATAGAGTCCTGGAGTGTGGAGGTTTGGCATTCAATCTGTAAGAGTATATTAGATGAAGTTGTGGCTTCTTAAACCCAATGATCAATGGATCATTTAGTGGGTAAGTACACAATGTCCTATACTAACAAACATCAATGAAACCAAAGAGGTTTGGCATGAAGGCCACAGAGGTGGATTGCCTAAAGGAAGAGAAAATAAGACAAATGGTCTAGAGAAGACCAGAGTTTGTTGGAGTTGTCAGGGGTTGACACAGGTGAAGGCCTGAAGGGCCAACAGAAGGGAGGGAGAAGAAGAAGAGGAAACAGAGTGGCCCAGAATGAACCAGATGCTGCTGGTGTAGACAGCACAGAAGGGTCGGAAGCAAAAGGAAAAAACATACACAGGAAGACAGAGTCAGAGTGAAAACAGAGTGGCCTGGAGTGGACTCAGAGGGTAAATCATAAGGTCATAAAAGCAGACAGAGAAAAAGAGAGGATGTGTCTGAGGGTGCTTCAGAATGGAGCGCAGACAAGGGTGATGCAAGTCCCAGGTCCAGAGAACAGAACAAAAGAGAGAAAAAGAGAAAAGAAAGGAAAGAGGTCTGGAGTTGCCAGAGCAAACTGGACTTGGAATGGAGTTGCCATCAGACCTGATGTCTTGAGGTACAAAGGAGACAAGGAGAAAGAATGAAGGGTTGTGTCAAGAGGTGCTCTAAAAGAGAGCACAGACAAGGGCAACATGGTCCCAGGTCTAGAGAAAAGGAGCAGGAAGGAAAATGAAAGAAGAAACAGAAGCTCCAGAGTTGCTGGAGCGAACTGGGGTTGAAACAGAGTTACCTTCAGACTTGATGTCTTCAGGTTTGGAGGGAGCTGTAACACAAAGGTGCACTTCTTGTGTGACAAGCCGTCCTAGGCTGACTTCCTCACTTATCTACCAAGGGGAGGCACTCATGGAGAGGCACAATGTCCCTAGGAGTTGTAAGACTTTCGGAAGAGAGTGAGCAAGACAGATCAAGTGAGATGGAGCAAGTAGTGCACAGTAGATTGTGTAGAACTAGCTAAGGAACAAGTACAGAGGGTGCAGCTATTTAAATAAGCACTACTTGCACATGGACCAAGTGGCTAAGTAATTGTCTGTGCAAAGGCTATGAATGATTGATGGAAATGCACTGCCTAAAAGAGAGGTGGCAGCAAAGGAGATAATAGTTCACAGAAGGTAGCATGGTTACACCAACAGAATGAGGTGAATATCATCAGAATACAGAATAAGAAGGTATGGAACATACACTTCATATGAGATTGGTCCCTCCCTAAGGTGAAGAAGAAATAAAAGGAGGAGGTGACCTGAGAGAAACAAAACTGTAACATTATCCCCTTTGTAGAATCGAGGCCCTGCCTTGACATCTCTAGTCATGGTCAGGCCCATCTGGGTCTCTCTCATTGATCTTGTAGTTGTCAGCATCAAGCTGGAGGTTGACATCACATATGTATCCATCATGTCCCATCTCCCCACAAGTCGAGCACCAGATGAGGGGGCAGTAGAAGGTCCCATGGCCTCAGTTTCAGCAATTATTGCACTGAAGCATGAGGCATTGACTACTATTGTGCTCTGGAGCCCAGGTCTTGCACTTGGGGCATCAGTAATGGGGGCAGTCCTTGCAAAAGTGACTGGTGGAGTGACACTGAAAGCACTGGGCAGTGACAAGGTTTTCTGGCAAGATGGTAGGATGGGGCAGGGAGGGGAGCACTTGATCTGGAATGGAGAGACATTCCTGAGCAGGCAGAATGGCTGAAGCCCTGGGTGTAGGGATGGGAGCGGGAGGAGGGGACTCATAGCAAGGGGGAGACGGAGTTGGAGTTCTAGTGCAAGGGGGAGGGGTTGCGATTTGTTCAGCGAGAGGACATGGGGCAGTGAGCACAAGATCTGCTTCTTCATAGCAAGATACCTGAGCAGCAGTCATGGAAGAATAGATGGGGTGGATGACTGGCCAGATCTCTTCAGGGGTAAGGGAGATGATGGCTCTGTCAAAGTCTGCTCCCAAGAGGGCATCCAACAGGTTGACTCGCATTCTAGAAAGTCCCAAATGGAATCCCTGGACATGGGGTTCCATGGTCTCTAAGGTGACAGGGAAGTGGGTGAGGTAAACGGTGGTAGTATTCAAAGTGGAAGAAAGGGCAATTAATGAAGTTAAAAGAGGGGTAGAGCGTACAAGTGGAGTCCTCTCCAGGAGGGCTACAAGCTGCAGGGAAGATAGAATGGCTTGGTAAAGAAATTGACAATAGAGGACAGGAAGGTGGTTGGCATGAATGTGACATTCAGAGACTGTGCAGATGACTTGTTCTAGAGACATGGTTTTCTTCAGAAGAGGGGAGGTGGATGGTGATTGAGTTCTTTGCAGAGGCAGAAGAAGAGGAGGGTGCAGAAGCAAGACCATCAGTGGCTAGGCAATGCATCAATTCCTAGTGCCCCCAATCTTACCTGTGTTTACACCTTAAGCCATGCCCCCACAGTCTCCCTCAACCAATCCGTAGAAAGAGAGAGTTTGCAAAGAGGGATATGACCAATCTGGGCATCTGTTCTCTTGAGCCCACTTGGCAACTCCCCCAAATTAATGGGGTTCTTGCATAGTGACTATGGCTTGCCTGCCTCACAGCTAGGTTTTCCATTACCCTAAGTGTTGGCAACCTAAACCTGCTAAGGCTTCAGTCACTACTAACTAGGCTTGCTGAGAGACAAGAGGATGATTTAGGGGAATCAACCAGGACTTGACTGAAGTCTGGTTGTTGTTTGGATTCAGAATATATACTGCTACAGGGAGTTTAGGGCAGGTCTGGGAATACTTACTAATATACTATGTCATTAATGATGTCATGGTCTAGAATATCAGTAATTAAGGAAGCATGGCAGATAAGAGTCTAGAACGAGCAGAGATTAATAAAGCAAGTGTGATGAAAGTGAAAGGGAATGATCTGGACTGGATCACGTGATAGTTCTCATGGTCACATGTAGTGGTCATGTGACTTGATAAGATAAGATAAGGAATGAAATCATAATATTACCCCCCTCCTATGAATTGCATTCCAGGTGATTGAAGGGCACCTGAGAGAGTTCTGTTATGTTCTGGTAAGAGGAAAACAGAGAATCAAAGTCTGTTTGAAGCATTTGAAGCTTGCAGGGTGCCACCAGGTTCAAAGTGTAAAAGTCTTTTATTGCATCCTGTGCATTCTTGAGATGGCTCTGAGGTTCCCAAGTACGGTCTTCCTCTTCATAGCCCTTCCAATGAACTAGAAATTCTAGGGATTTTCCCTTGAGGCATGAATTGATGATATAGTCTACCTCAAATTCTGGTTTATCTCCTTCTGTGCCCACAATGGGTCCCAGGGTGACTACAGGTAGGTTATCAAGACATTCCTTGTATGGTTTCATGCAGGAAATGTTAACTGTAGGATGAATGCAAAGTGTCTTGGGGAGCTGAAGTTTTATGGCATTCGGGCTGGAAAGTTCAATTATTGTATATGGACCAATCCATTGTTCCATGAGCTTCTTTGATGCTCAATTAAATTTGATGTCCCCTGTGGAGAGCCAAACTTTATCTCCGATGGTGTATTCAGGTCCCTTAGAGTGGTGCTTATCTGCCTGAACCTTCATTGCCTTTTGAGCTTCTTCAAGGGATGTTCTAGCTTGCTCAAGCATGGCTAAGAAGTCAGTGCCAAAAGAGGCCACTGATTCATTCTTGGATTTGATGGGTTCAATTCCCATCCTTGGTTCATAGGTTTTACTTACCTCAAACGGGGTCTTCTTGGTTGCAGAGTGTAATTGGTTATTAAATGTGAATTGGGCAAGAGGCAACCATTCAGCCCAGGAGTCTTGCTTTTCGGCAGTGAAGAGGTAGAGATACTGCTGTAGATCTCAATTGACTCATTCTGTTTGTCTGTCTGTTTGTGGGTGGAATGCCATGGACATTTGGAGATTGATCTTCAGCATCTTTGCAAGATCCTTCATTAGTTGGGAAGTGAAAGAGATATCTTGCCATGGACCATTGGGAATGGAATTGGGAATAAGTTCTCCTGAGGGGGCCTTGTTTGTTGGTTTCATTTGTGTGCAACGATTGCACCTTGAACAATAATCAGTGACCTGTGCTCAAAGGCCAGGCCATTGAAAGTATCATTCTGTGTTCCATGTCTTATTCACACTTCCATGCCCTGCAATAGGCGAATCATGGTAGAGAGTGATGATGTCTTGGTGTAATTGTCCTTTGGGGGGTACGAAGATCTTGTCACCAAGATACAAGATGCCGTCTTTATTAAGAAGGTTATGTCAATCTGGACCTTTCCATTCTTCTTGTGCTTCCACAATTCATTCTAACAGCTTCCTTTCTTCTCTTTCTATTGTGAAGCCTTGTTTGGATTGTGCCCTTACTCTATTTTCAGGGATCATTTGAACACCCTTGTTGTCTTTGTCAATGCCTATGGCGTGATCTTCTTGTCGAGAGAGGGTGTTAGCCTTTCCCATTTGGGATCCAGGTTTGTTGACTAGGACATAGTTGAACTGTGACAGCCATTGCGACCATTGGGCTTGTCGTTGATTCAAATCTTGTTTGGTCATGAAGTACCAGAGGTTGGTGTGATCCATCCAGACTTTGAATTCTCCTGCCCCTTCAAGGTAATGCTGCCATTGTTCTAAGGCAAGAATGATTGCAAGCATTTCCTTATCTGCAATTGGGTAGTTCCTCTGCTCAGGGGTCATTGAAGCAGAGGAAAAGGCAACAGGATGCCACCTGTCATTTTGTTTGACAGAGAGGACCACACCAATGGCAAAGTCCAAAGTGTCTGTTTTGAGGCAGAACTCACCATTGTTGTCTTGGTATGCGAGTATAGACACTGTTGTGAAAGCTTCCTTGAGCTGATCAAAAGCTCCTTGTTCCTGGGGTCTCCACTGCCAGGGTTGATCTTTCTTGGTTAAATCATTCAGGGGTTGAGAGACTTTTGAAAAGTCTTGAATGAATCTCTGGTAGTAATTCGCCAGCCCCAAGAAACTGCGAACTCCCTTGACATTCTTTGGTATTGGCCACTCAAGGATGGCCTCCACCTTTCCTTTTTCCATTTTAATTCTGTTGGTGTTGACTATCATGCTGAGGAATTTGACTTCTTTTTGCTTGAAAAAGCATTTCTCTGGTTTCAGGAATAAGTCATGTTCCTTTAACCTTTTGAGGACTTCTTGGACGATTTTGTTGTGTTCTGACTCATCATCCATCTTTATGAAGATCATTATGTTGTCAATGTACACAATGATGACACTGTCTATGTCAGCAAAGATCTTGTTCATCATTTGCTGGAACATAGCAGGGGTGTGGCACTGTCTGAAGAACATAACTAATGGTTTGTATGCTCTGGTGTGTGAGACAAATGCTGCCTTCCATTTGTCTCCTTCTTTGATTCTAATATTGTTGTAGCCCCATTGAAGATCTAACTTGGTGAAGAGCTTCACCCCTTGGAGCTTATCCACTAGTTGGCTTATAAGTGGTAAGGGGTAATTGTTCTTTACTGTCCACTCATTCAGGTAATGGTAATCTTGGACCAGCCTTTTCTTTCTGTCTTTTTTTGGAATGAAGAAGACCAGTGAGGTCTGGGGAGATTGTGAGGGACGAATATAACCTTTCTTGGTTTGTTCATTGATAAACCTCTTGAGTTCCTCCATCTCATCTTTACTCAAGGAAGATTTTTGCCTTTTTAGGTTGAAAGCCAGGCTTCAGCTTTATTTCATGATCCCATGGTTTTCATAAAGGTAGTCGTTCCGACTCCTTTTTGCTAAAGACATCAAGGTAGTGATGCTACTCTTTTGGAACCATTTCTTCTAATGTTGGTTCCTTTTTCTTTGGTACTTCTAACCCTTTGATGAACCTGTGCACGGTCAAAGCATGCTTCAGTTCCTCCTCTTCTTCTTTCGCTAGGTGAGTACCTCTATCTGAGGGCATGTAGCAAGATCATGGACAACATGCCATCTTCACTTCTCCCTTAGTCCAATCTATGGTTGGGTTATGTTTGGCCAACCAGGTATACCCTAGGATTATATTATTTTTGCCTAAGTTGGTAACCTCTGCAATTAGGCATTTGTGGTGTCCTTCATAGTCCAGGATTATTTCTGCTTTGTGTGTAACACTTCCTGCAGAATTCTTTGTTCCATTGACATTGAAGACAGGGATTTCCCTTTTGAGCTTTTCTAAGGGAAGTTTGACTTGTTTGGCCCATTCTTGGTCTATAAAGACTCCATTTGCACCACTATCCAAAAGGGCCTTGCACTGATGTCTTTTGTGCTTGGTAGTGGGGTGTGCAATCGAGATGTTCATAAGGATCTTGTACTGCACTTTAGTATGTCATAAGAGGATTTGTTCTGGGAAACTATCCTCATAAATCTTTTTTTTTCTTTGACCAAATTAAGCCTGCATTCCTGTGCAGCAAGCTCCATAGGAGACCCAGTCTCGGTTGGTAAATGTACTCTATAAATAGGGGAACTTGGCTCAGAAGAATAGCATGTAGTAGAGTCTTCTTTGAAATCTTGTCCATACTGTACATAAGGATGAAGGGATGAAAAACTATTTTTTGTATTTAGTGACTGTGGCTTCTGAGGTCCCAGTTCCCTCAGTTTCCATAGCCTTTTCCCACTTTCTTCATTTCAGTGTTGTGTAAATCAAAGAAGTAGGCTTTCATAGCCTCAAAGTCCATTCCTTTGATAGCCCTTGCTTCTTTAGGCTCTTCTTTCTTCTCCTCTTCTTTCTTCTCCTCATTCATTGTGCATACTTGGGGGCATCTTCCTGCTCCTGCATTCTTCTTCCTACAATCCATTTTATGTCTTCCTCCAAGGAATTTGCACTCTGTGCATTCTCTTTTTGGATCTTTGCAGTCCCTGGCAAAGTGTCTGTCTTTGCTGCAATTGAAACAGGTATTTTTCTTAGCAACTGCTCCTATGTCCATTGGTTGCCCTCTTCCTCCATACGTCCTTGCTTGCCCTTCTTGGTATTGTCCTTGGGAGGATTGTCCTGTGTTGGAATTCTCTTTTCCTCAGAGAGTGAAGGATTCCATGTAATCCTGTATACAGTCCTTTCGCCCTCCATTGTAGAAGATCTGTCTCATTAGATCTTCATTGACAGCCTTCTCTAGGAGTTGCACTCCATTTGGGTCAGCTTCTGCTGGGTTTGCTTTGGTGTTATAATAATGTTCCAGCCATCTGGTGAGAAAGTCTTGAATTGTCTCATTCTTGTATTGGTGACACCTCTCTAGCCTCATCTGGGCTTCATCTACTTTGTTTATCACTTTGAAGCATTGGTCCATCACATCCCAAAGTATTTCTATGAATGGCCAGAGAGCATCTCCTTTCATGAACCTTGTCAAGTACTGTTGAGCCCACTGTTTGGCTCCATGATTGTCTCTTTCGCCATCTTTTGGTCCAATCCTTGTTAGGATTGCGACTACTTTGTCCTTGTTTGTGACAAACGTTTCTAGATTGCCATCTATATATAGCCTTGTTCATAACTTCCAACTATTGTACTTTGCCTTACTCCCATTGTACCTTCCAGGTTCTGGCACTGATTCTACCTTTTTGCTGATTTTCACCTCTGTATTTCTTGTTTCTTTTACTCTGCTTGATCTCTGCAGAGTCCTTAGTTGATCTTTCAGATTGTTAATCTGATCAACCAGTTCTTGAATGTGCTCCATGGTTGCCATTGGTCCTGGAGTGAGTTCTGGTGGCAATAGGGAGATCTGGTTGGGGGAGGACGGCTGGTCTTCTAAGTGGTTCTTGGATGAACCTTCTGTCTCACAATCTACAAGGGGCTTGGGGTCTCTGTATTGGTGGTGGGATATGATGTGCTTCTTGTGGAACCAGTACTAATTCTGGTTTGGGAGATGGGGAGGGAGAAGGTGTATGTAGGTTTCATAGCGCAATTAGCCCTTCTCACAGTTCTGCAAGGAGTTCTACTTCTTGTTGCAGGTGTAGTTGGGGGTTCTCATAGAGTTGTACTTGTAGGACTTGTGCTCAAAAGGCTAGAGCCTGGTCTTCAGGGATTCTGTGTGCTTGTAAGAGTTCTGTGTCAAAGGGCTCATCCTCCCTTATTCTATCCAAAAGGTAAGGGAGGAAATTTTCATGTTCAAAGATGTTAACTAGAGGTACTGGCATAGGGGTTTGGTACAGGCCTTCATTTTTGTCTGGTTGGTAGTGAATCCAACTGTCTTTGTCTTCTTGCCCTGGATAAGGGGATAGTTCTGAGTCAGAATCTCTTTCTGACTCAGGGGTTCTTGAGAATCTCCTTCCTAAGGAAGAGAGAGATCTAGCTCTTTGTGCATATTGTTCATTCCACCAACAGAACCTTCCAGTTTGATCTATATATCCATTGTTCAGGTTGAAGGAGTACTCCTGGTTGTGGTCGTAGTCAGGAGCAATAACAGTTTCCTCAGAGTGGAGGCAAACCTTGATCCCCTCAGCTTTAGGGAAAGGGTGGTTTGGAAACATCCAAAAATTTGAAAAGTTGTGAGGACCTTGTCAACTCCAACAACTACTCTATTGGGTCAAAAACCTTCCTGACTAGAGCCTTTGAAATTTGTATGTAATTTAGTGATGTCAGGCACAAGACCACTCTTGCGACACCAACTAGATATATATGACTATTTCTAGAACAAATGCACCTCATGAGGACATGAGCCTAGGCTCCTTCGAATGTAAAACATGCGAGGGCAGTGTTTAAACCAATTAAGTGCTCTTGAGCACACCCTTTGACAACTGGCTTAAGGCTCAGTCGACCTTTACCAGCATACAGCTGGGGTATACATAAAATGTAAAAGAGAGTGCAAATGTGCAGGTGAATGTGTGAAGAGGTAGAGTAATTCCCTTTGCCCCTAGGGTCAGGGGTTGTTGCAAATGATGGTGAGGTTATGAGGTAGTAGTGAGGGAAGATTGGTAGTCAAGTCCTAATATTGGCAACCTAAACCTGCTAAGGCTTTGGTCACTACTAACTAGGCTTGCTGAGAGACAAGAGGATGATTTAGGGGAATCAACCAGGACTTGACTGAAGTCTGGTTGTTGTTTGGATTCAGAATATATACTGCTACAGGGAGTTTAGGGCAGGTCTGGGAATACTTACTAATGTACTACATCATTAATGATGTCATGGTCTAGAATATCAGTAATTAAGGAAGCATGGCAGATAAGAGTCTAGAATGAGCAGAGATTAATAAAGCAAGTGTGATGAAAGTGAAAGGGAATGATCTGGACTTGATCACGTGATAGTTCTCATGGTCATGTGTAGTGGTCATGTGACTTGATAAGATAAGATAAGGAATGAAATTGTAACACTAAGCTTCTCAGCTTTTAGGCCCACCAGGTCTTGCTCTTTATGGGGTCATCAGGCCAAACCTTGCTAGGGAGTGGCATCCATGCAGGAGAAACTAACCAATGCCAATTCTTTTGTGGCACCAGGGGTGTCCTGTCTACTCTGGAAGTGCAATAGAGTAGTTGGATGATTTTTCACCAGAACTCCACTGGCTTCTTCCCCTGTTGGTACACTCTGTGCACCCTACCAGCAAGTCATGCATCCAATGGGATGAGGGCAACAAAAGTTGCAAGGAGATAAATACTGATGAGGAGGCAAAGGAAAGTCTGATCAGACATCAACCATCAAAGGCAGTCCAGCGGAGTTTCTTATACTCATCAAGAATTTCCTGTGCATAGGAAAAGTTGCTTTCAGGTTCCCAGGTGTTTTCTGATGACAGGTAACCAACCCATTTGATTAAGTATCGCCTTCTAGTTCCTGTTCCTTGATGGGCAAGGATAGCCTCCACTTCATATTGTTCTTCTTCATCAAGATAATCAGGAGGAGGGCAGAGAAAGTTTGGACCATGTTTGGAGATGGTTCAGTAGGTAGAGAGGAGGGAGGCATGGAAGACATCATGTATCTTCCAGGCAGGGGGAAGCTTCAGTCAGTATGCTATGGGAGAGAGGACTTGGATGATTTTGAACGGGCCTTCTCATTTTGGGGCGAGTTTCCTGGTGGGGTAGAAAAGGTGGAGATTCATGGCTTCCAGCCACACCTTATCTCTGACTTTCCAAGGGCGGAAGAAGGAGGCTATTTGTTCTTTCATAAACTGTTGGATTCTCTGATGTGCAGCAAGTGCTTTATCATGTCCCTTAGAGATCAGGGAGAGATGGGTTTCTAAGGCGGGAAGAAAGGTTTTTCCTAGTGGAGGATAGGCACAAGGTTGATAGCCCATCATTAAATAAAACAGAGTCTGTTTAGTGGAGGAGTGGGTGGCTGAGTTGTGCGAGAACTCAGCAGTAGGTAGGAGTGCGGCCCAATCACTGGGTCTTGTTGGCGATACAACACTCTGGCATCCGCCAACGCCAGTAAGCTAAGGCTTAGCATCTGTTAAGGTACTTAGATAGTTTATTTAACATTACAATACTCTAGAAGCCAAGTCCAAAGAGGCTAGACTAGTGACGTCACAGGTACGCCTCACAGCATGACGTCATAGCTAGGTACAATACCAGCCCTAAGGTGGCCCATGCGCATCTACTGGCCCTAAGTACATAGCTAGACACTATAAGTAGTCCAATAGACACACCCCAAGGACTTCAAGCGAAGTCTCTTGTTGGTTTCCCCATAAACCTCTTGACTGAGTCTAAGGCCTTCTAAAGCCTTCTCTTAAGCTATCGCTTATCCATTCCTTAAGACGTCTCTAGTGACCCCTAAAGGGTAGTCATGTCTATTGACCTCTGACTTTACGACTCAGGTCTATGGGTTGTAACAGGTCTTCCTTGGCAGAAGATGCGGAGGTAAGTCTCCAGTCTCTGATTGACCCATTCCATTTCTCCATCAGTTTGTGGATGGTATGCAGAGGATAGCTTCAGATTGTACTTTAGGAGTCATGCCAGTTCATGAGCAAAGGCTGAGGCAAACTGTGGGCCTCTATTGGAGATGCAGACATCATGTAAGCCAAATCTGGGGAATACAGATGAGAAGAATAACTTGGCGATGCCTTTGGCATCAATCCTTTTTGAACAAGGGATGAAAATGACCCCCTTCATAAGCCTGTCATCAACCACGACCAAAATGGCATCAAAAGAATCCACTTTTGAGAGGCCGGAGATGAGGTCAATTGAGATCTGTTGAAAGGGGTGAGTGGTGACTGAGGGGAGTGGAGACATGGGGGGCACAGAAGGGTGGGTATTAACCTTGTTTGCTTGGTAAATAGCACAGCCAAGGACAAAGCAATGGATGAAGGTGCCCATACTGGGCCACCAATAATCCTGTGCAAGGCACTGCTGGGTGCAGAAGATGCCCTCATGTCCACTGGAAGGGGAGTCATGAAGGGATGAGACTAGGGAGTGTTGAGCAGGTTCCAGAACATAGAGTCTACCTTTGAAGTAGAGTAGTCCCTTGCTCATAGTCCAGTTGGAAAGGGCAGAGCAGGAGAAGAGTGGGGTCTTATCAGCAAAGGTGGCCATAGTGTGGAGTACTAGAGGATCAGAGGGGGAGGTGTCCTTGATTGCCTTGACCAGGGAGAGGTCCAGGGCACACAGGTTCTCTTCCTCCTCCAGGAGGTACTCATGAAGAGATGCATCAATCAAAGGGGGAATAATGGCCTGCAGTACATTGTCAGCAGAGGTGTCAACTTTATCCTTATGGAAGAGGGCATTGGCAGGGGCCATTTGGGTCCCAGGGGTTACCTGCCAATTGATGTGGTAATGTTGGAGAAAGATGCTCCATCATGCTTGTCATTGAGAAAGATTTTGAGGAGTGTGCATGTAGGATAGATTCTTATGGTCTGTAAGGATAGTGATGGGGTGTACAGTGCCCCAGAGGTACTGTTACCATTTGTCCAAGGCATGGATGATGGCTAAGAGTTTCCTGTCATATATGTTGTAATTCCATTCTGCTAGGGCAAGGGTGTGGGAGAAATACATCATGGGGTGGAGATCACCATTCCCATCCTTCTACATCAACACCACTCCTAGAGTAGTCAGTGACACGTCAGTCATAAGGGTGAAGGGCTTAGCGACATCCAGGAGGAGTAGTACTGGGGCAGTTGTGAAGACCTGCTGGAGGGTGTGGAAGGCTCATTCCTGTTCGGGTCCCCAGATCCAGGGTTGTTTGACCTTAGTAAGGAGATGGAGAGGGGTGGTGACTTGGGAGAAATTGGGGATGAATTTCCTGTAGAAGTTACAGAAGCCAATGAAGGACTGGATGGCTTTTACAGAGGAGGGGGGGTTCCAGTTGACAATTGCAGACAACTTAGAGGGGTCCATCTTGACAATTCCTGTGCCAATGACCATTCCAAGGTATTCTACCTTGGATGCATCGAAGGTGCATTTTAACAGTTTCAAGGAGAGGTGGAGTTTGCAGAGGCAAGCGAGGACTTTCTTAGTTTGCTCATGGTGAGTTGCTATATCTGCAGAGTGGATCAGGATGTCATCCATGTAGATGACGACCCATCCTTCAGCTATATAGTCTCGAAAGGAGAAGTTTATGAAGCTCTGGAATATGGTGGGGGAATTGCAAAGTCCAAAAAATATTACTGCGGGTTCAAATAAGCCCATGGGGGTGATGAATGCTGCCTTCCATCGATCTTCTGGTCTGATGAAGACATTGTTATATCCCCATTGGATGTCAAACTTGGTGAAGACTGTCAAATCTTTCAGTTTATCAAGGGGGTCTGAGATAAGTGGAAGAGGATAGGTGTTCTTTATGGTATGTTTGTTCAGGTACCAGTAGTCTTGGCATGGACAGAGGGATCTCTCTTTCTTTGGGACGAAGAAAAATGGAGATGCCTGAGGTGACTTGGATGGGGTGATCCATCCAGTCCTGAGATGTTCTTCAACGAATGCCTTACAGGCTTCCTGTTCTTGAGGGTTTAGTGGATATACCTTGGCGACTTTTGGTATGAAGGTTTCTTTGAGTTCAATAGTATGGTCAAAGGGACAAGTGGGAGGGAGGAGATCATGAGTCTTTTCAGCAAAGACATCCTGGTACTTGGTGATTTCAATGAGGAGGGAGATGGGGGTTTTTGTAGTCTCCACTGCAATCTGGGTAGAAAGGGTGGGCTTTGGGATGTATTCTCTGTTCATCCATTGCTTTCTTTTGCTAAGTCAGTGAGATGTCTTCTCGTCTTGGTCTAGTCCTAGCCAGTGCATCAGGTATCTATGAGGGACAGGGTTGATGGGAGAAATGGAGGGTTGAGGGGAATCTGGGAGGAGGACAGTCTGTTTTTCCCAGTCAATCTTGGGGTTCTTTTGGCAAAGCCACACAATCCCCAGGATTACTTGAGGTTGTCCACATCCAATGATCATCAGGTCCAGTTCTTCTTTTTGTCCATCAAAAGAGAGTGAGTCCCTGGTCTTTGAAGAGATCCTTCCTTGGATGTTTTCTGTTCCATTAATGTTATATGCCTTGATAGGGCTGATTTTCTTAATGGGGGTGGTAAGCTTCTTGACTAGGGTTGGGTCAATGAAGTTTCTGGTAGCTCCACAATCTACTAATGTGGTGGTTTCCATGCTTTGTGCTCCATGGGAAAGGACAATTTGGACTCTGATTGCTTGTTCTATGGTAGAGTTTAAAAGTACAGGAGTGATGACATGGAAGGGGGATGTTGAGGCGACCTTCTGCTTTAAAAATCCTTCTGAGCATCTTCCTTCTCAACCTCAGGTTCCTCTTCATAGCAGGTTTTTAGGACTGCAAGGACTTCTTCAGGTTTCTTGCCCTTGTCCTGCAAAGAGCACACATATTGCTCAAGGGGGGAAAGCAATGGAGGTGGGGTGGGGGTAGTCTTGACTGTGGAGATCTGTTGGTTGCAGAGTGGACATGTGGCAGTCCAGTTGCTGTTCCTAGGGTGATTGCAGGTAGAACAGCCTTTCTGTTTGCAAATGAAGCACAGCCCTTCTCTGATGCATTTGGCCTTTTCAACTGGAGTCAGCCTGAGTGCATCAATTTCCATGGCGTTAGGGTCCCTGGAAGATGATGGGAATTGTCCACCTGCTCTGATGAACTGGATAAGGTTCTGTTGCTTGTGGAATTTCTGTGCATCAGAGATCCACTTTACTAAGGTATCAGGGATGGTGGACTGCATGAGGATGAGGTTCCCCAGTTTCTCATTGAGACCTTGAAGGAACTTTCGGCAAAGTTCTCCTTCATCAATGATCTGGGCTTTGCTTTGTAGGGACTGAAAGTCTTGTACATAGTCCTGGAATCTGTGATCAATATGAGTAGAAGGGTCTCAATGAACCCTCTGTCTGATGTAGTCCAATGTGTTCATGGCATTCTGCTTTTCTTCAAACAGGATGAAGGCAGCTAGAAACTCCTTCTCCAGGGTGTCAAAGTCTTTTCCAGTGGTGGAGGTACTGTTCATCTTGTCATACCATCCTTCGGAGAACTGGACACCGTGTCCAGTTTCCATCTTGTTGAGTACAGTATAAATATTGGCTTCCTCAGTGGCAAAGAGGGAAGCATTTACTGTGAAGTGGCCCTTCATGGCCTTGATCCATTGGGTGGCATCCTCTGACTTTCCAGAAAAGTCGGCAGGGAGAGTAGATTTGAGCTCTGACTTGGACATCATTGTGGGGGATGATGAGCGAGTCAATTGAGTGGACAGTGCGAGGTCATTCCAATCCCTTGGTTTCAACCTAATTGATGATACAAACTGTTGGAAACTCTGTGTTTTCTTGGTGGTTGCTTCTGCTGGTTGGAAGAGTTCCCCTTTGTCTTCCTGTACATCAGCGGGGGTGGTGGAGGCCTCTAGCTCTCCTGGCTGGTCTACTGGAATTTCCTCATCAGTAGAGTTATCATCTGGTGCCCTGAATGTGGCAATGTGCGCTGCCCTTGCTAGCACTCTCTGTAGAGGTGTCATTTGCTGTTGATTATCCCTGACTGGTTCCTGACGAGGATGGGGGCTGGTGGAAGAGCCAGGTATCCTGTGAGAGGGGCATTTGGGATCTATGATAGGTCGTTCTTAAAGAAGAAGATGTTGGGGACAAGCTAGTTCTTTTGTAATGCAAAGGTGCACTTCTTGTGTGACAAGCAATTCTAGGCTGACTTCCTCACTTATCTACTGAGGGGAGGCACTCATGGAGAGGCACAACATCCCTAGGAGTTATAAGACTTTCGGAAGAGAGCGAGTGAGAGAGATTGAGTGAGATGAAGCAAGTAGTGCATGGTAGATTGCATAGAACTAGCTAAGGAACAAGTACAGAGGGTGCAGCTATTTAAGTAAGCGCTACTTGCACACAAACCAAGTGGCTAAGTAATTGTCTGTGCAAAGGCTATGAATGATTGATGGAAATGCACTGCCCAAAAGAGAGATGGCAGTGAAGGAGATAATAGTCTGCAGAAGGTAGCATGGTTACACCAATGAAATGAGGTGAATATCATCAGAATACAGAATAAGAAGGTATGGAACATACACTTCATATGAGATTGGTCTCTCCCTAAGGCGAAGAAGAAATAAAAGGAGGGGGTGACCTGAGAGAAACAAAACCATAACAGGAGTGGAGTGTGAGGCTAGAGTGACCAGAGTGGTAGCTATTATGCATTGCAGTGCTGGAGGAGGAAAATAGAATAACCATTGGACTTGTGGTCGTCAGGTACAGAGGTCAGAGGGAAAAAAACAAAGGAGAAAACAAAGGGCAGAATAAAGCAGAATGAAAAGAGAGCTTGAAGGAGAAAGAGCTCCAGAGTTGCTGGAGCAAACTGGAGTTCAGGTGGAGTTACCTTTAGATTTGTGATCATCAGGTAAAGAAGAATGGAGGGTGTTGGCAACCTACACTCATTAGAGCTTCAGTCACTACTAATCAGGCAGTATCCAAGCAAAAGGATGGAACATAGGGAAAGGGAAACGAAAAGGGAAAGGCCAGAAGGGAAACTTTTACCTTGATGTCCAGACTGACTGGACCCAACCAGAGTTCATGGACAAGAAGTGGAGAAACAGAGGGTGTTTCTCAACTGGTGATGGCACTCCTTGAAGAGGAGTTGACCATCATTACCCAGTATTAGAACAAAGAACAGAGGACAGGAAGAAGGAAAAGGAAGGGAAAGAACCAAAAGGGGAACTTTTACCCTGATGTCTGGACTAACCAGACATAGCCAGAGTTAGCGGACAAGAAATGGAGTCACTATTGGACTTGGGGTCCAAAAGTGCAGAAGGAAGCAGAGGAAAAGGAATAAATAGAAGGAGGAGAAAACAGAGGGAGGAAAGGGAAGGAACTGAAGGGGATTCCTTACCCAGATGTCCAGACTGACTGGATAAGCTGGAGTCAGCAGACAACAAACAGAGTTACCTTCAGACTTTTGGTCCATAGGTAGGAAAGGTCAAAGGGAAGAAGTTAAAAGGAAACAAAGAAGAAACAACAGGAGGACATAAACAGAGGCAAAATGGAATGGAGAGAGGAAGAAAAGGACCTGGAGAGGGTCCAATACCATGTAATCCAGACTTGCCAGAGTTGGCAATGGAGAAAATGGAGTGACCTCCAAACTTGAGATCTGAAAGGTTGGAGGTAACAGAGGTGAGGGTGGAGGGAGGTTGGATGTTGTGGAGTTGACTTTTCTTACTGGAGGTGTCTTACCTTCCCCAGCAAAGGCTGGAGGTGGCTGACAAAGTGGACTAAGCCATCCATCTTGCATGCACTCATGAATGGAGTGGCAATGAGGAGGGCGAAAAGTCCAAGGGCTGTGGTGATTCTGGAGTGTGCTCCAAAGTGGAGGCGCAGGGGGTTTGGCATTCCATTTGCAGGGGTTGGATGAAGTGCTGCTTGTGTTCCAATCACTCAACAGAGTCTCATGGCAAGCAAGTTATATCCTAAAACCAACAAAAAGGGGAACCCAAAGAGGTGGCTTGAAAGCTGAGGGTGGTCTTGCCAGAGGGCATAGGAGGAGAAGTCAGCAACAAAGGAAGAGGGAGGAGGGTGATCTGCCAGGAGGGCAGAGTGAGGTCGAAGTTCAGAGTTCGGAGTACAAAGAGAAGGAATAAGGGGGGCCATTGAGAGGATGGTGAGGAGTTGGAGGAGTGGTGTAAGGACAAAGGTCATGACAAATGATCATGATGGCATGAGGTTGAAGGCAAAAAGAGTGGAGACCTGCTCAAGAGGAGCATGAATATACTGTTAAGTCCAGTCTCTCTGGACTCAAGTCCAATTGGAGGTCTGGAGGTGCTGAGGGGTGGTTGATGAAGTTCATCTCAGAGTTTGACCAAAGTCCAGAGCAGAGGTGTCAGAGTGGAGTTGCATAGGAAGGACATCAGCACAGGACTTATGTGTCATGCCCTTGAACAGGTCCATGTCCTTGTATTTTGGAGGAGCAGAGTTCTGACAGGAGGAGGATGGGATTGCAACAAGGGTCAGGAGAGGTGACTAAATTGATATTTGTGCTAAGGTTACATGACAGAAGTACAGAGGTTTTATACTAAAAGGTGAACAGGGACATCAAGGATGTCAGGAAAAGAATGAGATCATATCAAGGGTCCATAAGGGACCTAAGAAGAGATGGAGGAAGTGAAGAGATGTACAAATGGAATGTATGAAATATATCCAGGTCCAAAGATAGCTGAGTCCCTGTGTGAGCACTGTTGGTGATCCAACATGCTTGCATCCTTGCTAAGAGAGTTAGCTAATGGCTATACACTCTCATGGCACTTAGCAGGTTTATTTAACATTACAATGGTCTAGAAGCCAAGTCCACAGAGGCTAGATCTTAGTGACATCACAGGTATGCCTCATGGCATGACGTTATAGCTAGATATGATACCAGCCCTAAGGTGGCCCATGCACCTAAGCCCGCCCTAAGTACTTAGCTAGTCCTATATAAGACCAATAGAATATGCCCCAAGGACTTCAAGTGAAGTCTCTTGTTGGTTTCCCCATAAACCTCTTGATTGAGCCTGAACCCTTCTAAAGGTTTCTCTTAAGCATCGCTTATCCATTCCTTAAGATGTCTCTAGTGACCCCTAAAGGGTAGTCATGGTCTGCGTACCCTCTGACTTTACAAACTCTTGAGCTTAGGGTTATGGGTTGTAACATTAGACTTCACTTTATTACCTTTACTGGTCACTGAAGTGCTGTCCATAAGGATAGATGAACACAACGTTCAGAAGTAGTCAACGATCTCCACATTCCTTACTCCAATGACGATGACGACCTGAGTGGTTTAAACACCAGTGTCCCTTCAAGGATGTAATGGTTGAAGTTGTGCTTTACCCTCTGCAATGAGGTAAAACTAGATCCTATGGTCAAGAATGCCACACAAGCATTATCCTCTCCATCTCAAGTAAGCTGACACCTCAAGAGTTGCATTTGAAGTTATTACAAAGTACTCCTGGTTTGGCCACCTGAGGAAAAGTCCAGCTCATGAAGGAGCATCCCATTATGTCTACCCATTCCCATATGAAGCTCATAAGCTAATACTTTGTTGCTCAATGACACTTAAGCTACAGCTATACCAAGAATGTCCCACGACTCCGCAAAGAGGATAAACTAGACGACTATCCCCAGACCAAGAAGTCTATAAACTATCTCAGATCCTGGACGAGTCCGCAGAGCATACTGCTTTGGCATGCCTCCCAGTCGCTTGGAAGGGTGCTATCTCTTCTTTCAGTTAGTACGCCTTCACAGGTGGAACCCCAAGTTGGGCACAACACACATAGCGCAACCACACCTCTATCCCAGTACGCAACGATTACAGGCCTGAATGATGGTTCTCTCTGGCCCACGATGATCTGCATTGAAACAGATTTAGATTCCCAGTGACGCATCGCTACTCATAGGTGCAACACTTCATGCAACCCCCTACCATGTCAAGTACCAAGCTGCAATCTTTTAGGCAAATGAATATGCCAATGGGCTTCTCAGCCACACACTGATGCCACCTCTGACTGCAGGATAAGTCGCAATCAAGCGCATTAGTGAAACGACTGCAACATCAATAAACTATCTTACTCAAAGGCAAGACGTAACCTCTGATGCAGACCAACATGCATAGGTCTCTCCCTTTTCTCTCCATGGCTTTGTGCACAAGAACCACCCCTGGAAACTAAGATCACCCTATGCCACCACGCCACGACCCTTCTCGATGCAGAAAACATGCCCACAGGAATCCCGAGGTATGCAGAGCAAGTGCTGCCTCTGGAGGGAGTGAAAATCAATAAGTCAGCGATGACTATAAAATACCTAGAAGCCCAGGAATTCTTTTACAGCTTTTTTAGCGAAATTCAAGCCTTAGTACAGTTGTCAGGGACACTAAGACGGTGCAGAATCCCCCTGTATGTAATGCCGGAATATGCTAACCCTCGAAGACCATCTGTAAAGATGTCAAAAACTAAATGACACCCCTGCTTCATCACACCTTTAGAATTTGAAGCAACCCATCCAATGACTCAAGTAATGTGAGTGGACGACCACTGAGTATCTACCTACCACAGGAGATCACCAAGTCTTAGCAAAGAGCTCCCGAATACTAGAAGTATGGAGTTTCCCCAATGTCGCAAGTCACTTGAAAAAGCCCGACCTCTACGACCTCTACCCGACTCAACAAGTTGCCCATGATATGAAGAAATATGCAATGTAGCATAAGTGGATCCCCTTCCCCCAGACGAGGACCTAGGAGGGAGTCTGAGATGTAAGTTCAACAGAAAGTTTGACAGTGAAGTCAAGGAAAGTCTGACGGTAGCAGGGTCCTTTCAAGGATACTCCAAACCTGTTATTGAGAGATGATCTAAGATGGATCTGAAGAATGATCTGAAGGACAATAAGTCGAAGATGAAGTCTGATGATGGTTCAATGAATCCATATGCCCTACCACCCCCGTACACCCCTTTATCTGACCCCTTTTAAGAAGACGCCAAAGTCATACGTCTGAGACAACGTGATAAACTACCATCGTACAGCAAGATAGATTTTATTTATTCTTCCCCTTAAGTTAATTGCTATGGCTTCCCCCCTGGACCACCCACACTGACGCAAGTCAAGGAGGGAGTCCCCACTCTCACATTCAACGCAATACAAACACTTCAAAGGAGGCGCAAGCTACGCCTTATTTTCACCCACCCCCCTCTCTTTCCCATCTTTCACTCTTTACGAAGACACTAAACCATCCTGCGTGAGGACATGCCTTGCGTCTTGGTGTGCTCGGAGTTCGCACTTTCGAATCTGTAGATTCGAGGAGGGAGTAGTATAGGAGTATAGGTACGAGTGGTGAGTGAGTACTGTATCTGAATATGTGGAGATTCTAGGACAAAGTGTTAACGGAGTCTGACAAGAATCAGTGAAACATGTGAAGATATATGACTTGACGAAGAAAGGAAGCATAAGTGAGAAATTTCAATCTCTCTCGCTTTGACATCCATAGGAACGACTTCAATAGACTTGCTCCAGTCCAGGCATAAGGCCGGAAGTCCAGAGTTAATGGGTCCAGCAATATTTGAAGTCTCAGTATGCGCTTTCCCCTTCTAAAGTCATGCTCTTATGTTACAGACACTTTTCACTCTTCTTACGGCTACTACAAAGGACAAGCCCCATTCATACACTAAGTTTAATTGACCCTTAACATTCCCACTCTTTTATTATGATATGCTTGCTTCATAGAACATGCCTATGGTTCTCAAGGACAAGAACCTTAAGACGGGTGTAGTGTTGGTGATCCGACACGCTCACGTCCTTGCTAAGCGAGTTAGCTAACGGCTATACACTCTCATGGCACTTAGCAGGTTTATTTAACATTACAATAGTCTAGAAGCCAAGTCCACAGAGGCTAGATCTTAGTGATGTCACAGGTACGCCTCATGGCATGACGTCATAGCTAGATATGATACTGGCCCTAAGGTGGCCCATGCACCTAAGCCTGCCCTAAGTACTTAGCTAGTCCTATATAAGACCAATAGAATATGCCCCAAGGACTTCAAGCAAAGTCTCTTGTTGGTTTCCCCATAAACCTCTTGATTGAGCCTGAACCCTTCTAAAGGTTCCTCTTAAGCATTGCTTATCCATTCCTTAAGACATCTCTAGTGACCCCTAAAGGGTAGTCATGGTCTGTGTACCCTCTGACTTTACGAACTCTTGACCTTAGGATTATGGGTTGTAACATTAGACTTCGCTTTATTACCTTTATTGGTCACTGAAGCACTGTCTGTAAGGATAGATGAACACAATGTTCGGAAGTAGTCAATGATCTCCCACATTCCTTACACCAACAATGATGACGTTCCAAGTGGTTTAAACACCAGTGTCCCTTCGAGGATGTAACAGACAAAGTTGTGCCTTACCCTCCACAATGAGGTAAAACTAGATCCTACACTCAAGAATGCCATGCAAGCGTTATCCTCTCCATCCGAAGTAAGCTGACAATACAAGAAGTTGCATTTGAAGATATCAAAGTAATCACAGGTTTGGCCACCCTCATGAAAAGTCCAGCTCACAAAGGAGTATTCTATTATGTCTACCCATTCCCATACGAAGCTCATAAGCTGACCCTTTGTTGCTTGACAACACTTAAGCTACAGCTATACTGAGAACGTCCCACGACTCCGCAAAGAGGATAAACTAGATGACTATCCCCAGACTGAGAAGTCTATAAACTATCTCTGATCCTGGATGAGTCCACAGAGCATACTGCTTCGGCATGCCTCCCAGTCACTTGGAAGGGTGCTATCTCTTCTTTCGGTTAGTATGCCCTCACAGGTGGAACTCCAAGTTGAGCATGACACACATAGCACAACCACACCTCTATCCCAGTATGCAATGATTACAGGCCTGAATGACAGTCCTCCCTGGCCCGCAATGATTGGCATTGGAACAGATTTAGATTCCCAGTGACACATTGCTACTCATAGGTGCAATGCTTCACGCAACCCCCTACCATGTCAAGTACCAAGCCACAATCTTTTAGGCAAATGAATACGCCAATGGGCTTCTCAGCCACACACCAACGCCACCTCTCACTGCAGGATAAGTCACAATCAAGCACATTAGTGAAATGTCCATGACGTCAATAAACTATCTTACCTGAAGGCAAGATGTAACTCCCGATGCAAACCAACATGCATAGGTCTTTCCCCCCTTTCTTCCACACCTTTGCACACGAGAACCACCCCTGGAAACTAAGATCACCCTATGCCACCACGCCACAACCCCTCTCGATGCAGGAAACACGCCCACAGGAATCCTGAGATATGCAGAGCAAGCGCTGCCTCTGGAGGGAGTGAAAATTGATAAGTCTGCGATGACTATAAAATATCTAGAAGCCCAGGATTTATTTTACAGCTTTTCAGCAAAATTCAAGTCTTAGTACAGTTGTCAGGGACACTAAGATGGTGCAGAACCCCCCTGTACATAATGCCGGAACATGCTAACCCTCAAAAACCATCCAGAACGATGTCAAAAACTATAATGACACTCCCACTTCATTATGCCTTTAGAATTTGAAGCAACCCATCCAATGACTCAAGTACCATGAGCAGATGACCACTGAGTATCTACCTACCACAGATGTCACCAAGCATAGCGAAGAGCTCCCAAATACCAGAAGTATGGAGTTTCCCCAATGTTACAAGTCACTTGAAAAAGCCCGACCTCTATGACCTCTACCTGACTCAACAAGTTGTCCACAACATGAAGAAAGATGCAACACAGCATTAGTGGATCCCCTTCCCCCAGACGAGGACCTAGGAAGGAGTCCAAGATGTAAGTCTAACAGAGAATTTGATGGTGAAGTCAAGGAAAGTCTGCTGGTAGCAGGGTCCTTTCGAGGATACTTCAAACCTGTTATTGAAAGATGATCTAAGATAGAACTGAAGAACGATCTGAAGGACAATAAGTTGAAGATGAAGTCTGAAGATGGTTCAATGAATCCATACGCCTATCCACCCCTGTACGCCCCCTTTCCCTGACCTCTTTCAGAAGATGCTACAAGTTATATGTCCAAGATGACGTGATAAACTACCAATGTATGCTTATTTATAGAAAATAAGCTATTTATTATAGAGTTGCTACAGCTTCCCCCCAGGACCACCCACACCAACATAAGTCAAGGAGGGAGTCCCCACAAGCTTCAAAGGAGGCGCAAGCTATGCCTTATTTCCCCACCGGTTATGATTTTATCCTTAATACCACATCTTTTCCTTCTCATGATTTGCATTCCCTTCTGATGTCCTTTCCCTCATGGAAAGTACATTTACTTCATGATCATCTTTGAGTCTCTGTCCTCTTATTCGCTCTATACTTTGTAGTTCCTTCCTCTTTGGACAATTACCTCCTAACAGCATTCTCTCGCATGCTGTCATGATCCACATAGCCATCCGCAGTAGTTCTCTCTTGTTCTTCTATATTCCACTGCCTTCTATTTCTTTCTATGCCTACCCTAACTCTTGGTCCATGCGCATCCCTTTGAACTATAAGTAGCTAGCTACTTCACCTGTAAAACCCAAGCTAGACCTGCACAATTCCACCTCCTCGAGTCTGGACTTGTCCTTGCCTGAACAGTCACCTCAACTGTTCCCTCTTGCCTCTTTGCTTGTTGTGAGACATTGCACCTCTTCATGAGTGCCTCCTTGCAAAGAGCTCTTGGCGTTTGCAGTCCAGAAGGATGTGCTCCATAACAAAAGGTCTAGCTTTCCCTTTTCCCCTCCTGCCAACAAAGTAGGGAACCCCTTGTCAAAACGTCATTACCATCCTGAAGAATCTCTGGGTCACCTAACCCAAATCATCCCCCTGAAATACCACATCGTCGCAATGCTTTATTGGAACAAGCTATTCGCAGATCTATTGCTAGAGGAGAGCCCTCTGAGCCTGAACCCATCAAAGTCGAAGACCCAGAGCCTGCCATCGGACCTGGAAGTTCTTCTGATCCTTGGGCTGTACCTGTCCCGCAAATAGTACATCGTCCTGAGCACAACACTTCTGCTGCTCTCCCGCTTTCAGCCTATACTGCCCCAACACCTGTCATACCTGTTCAACCGATCTATTTGCAACCACCTTGTTGCCCTCCTTCCCCAGACCCTTCTGATAACGAAGACTCTAATGAAGACATGTCCTCCAAGCCTACCGAAATCAAGATCAGCATCCCTGCTGACTATGATGGAGATTCTGCCTCCGCTGAGTCCTGGATCCTTTCTGTAGACACTTATCTTCTGATCAACAAGGAGATCTATACCTCCGATGATTGCCAGATCGCGTTTGCACTCTCTTACATGAAGAAAGATTCTGCCCTTGCATGGGCTACTGTCATTTGCCAGGAGGCTATGAACAAGTCTCCCCCTTCATTCAGAACCTACAAGGATTTTAAGGCTACCTTCCAGGTAGCTTTTAAACTCGTCAACTCTTCTGCTGATGCCATGAAGAAGCTTGTCGCTTTATGACAAAATGCTGTCTCTGACTTGCACAAATACATATCTGAATTCCACATCTTATCCACCACTGCTGCCCTCACCAATGACCTCACTCTTATCAGCCTCTTTGAACAAGGCCTACATCAGTACCATTGTTCCAGAATGGCTGGACTAGAAACCATGCCAAAAAAGATCTCAGACTGGTACTCTAAGGTTGAGCAGTTCGAAGCCAATCAGATTCGAATGGCTCCCAGAGTTACCACTGCCACCACAAGGACCATCCCCACTCACACTTTCTCTCAAAGATCTTTTACCCCTCGCACCCCTACCAGAGACCCTAATGCTATGGACATTGATGCCCTGAATTTGTCCCCTGATGAACGAAAGTGATGCATGGATAACAGGCTGTGCTTCATTTGCAAACAGAGTGGCTGTTCCACAAGGAACCATCCCAATCAGTCAACCTCTGCTCTGCCTCACCCCCCTCATAACACAAATAGAATCCATGCTGTGCAAACACAGCCCAATAACGACTTGACACAGTACATCAACTCCCTCACCGCTGGGGGGAAGACTACTCAAGAGATCCTCCAGGAACTGAAGCAGAGCTTTGAGCCTGTCCAGGAATCCATTGCCTCTATAACTGAAGTAACTGAGGATTTTTGAGAAGGAGGAATGAGTCGACACTACCCCTCCATAGAATCGCCCATGTAACCTTGTCATCCAAATCAGAAAAGTCCATTCACATTCGCATCAGACTCTCTCATGGAACAAAAACTGTCGACACTACTGCACTCATTGATTGTGGCACTACTGGAACTTTCATTGACCATAGACTAGCCAAAAGACTTGGTCTTCCTTTTCACCCCCTTGCTGAATCCATCCAAGCCCTGAATGTAGATGGAACTCCCAATCAAGCTGGAACAATCTGTTTCTACTCCAATGTCACTGTCATCTTTCCAGAACGAACAGAAACCCTCTGCTTCATGATTATCAGTCTTGGAAGACCCCAAATCATTCTAGGGATGAACTGGCTTGCTGACCACAACCCTACCATTGATTGGAAGAGCAGAACTCTCTCTTTCCCAGCAGAGCCTCTCCCCATGAATGACAACACCTCTGAACAATATCTCCTCTGATGGTTGGGATTGGATGATAATAGGAATATCAAGTTAGGACTGATAGAAAGGAATGCTTGGCTGACTGCCAAAACCATATGCAAAACCACTATCACCACAATGATCGCTCAAAAAGATGTCAAGAAAGAAGTTACCCTCCCTGAACTGTATGCTGACTTCTCTGATGTCTTTGAAGAAAAGAACCACAACATTCTTCCTCCTCATTGCCCTTATGACCATGTCATCGAGCTTAAAGACTCCTTTGTTCCTAAGCAAGCCAAAGCTTATGCCCTGAACCCTGCCGAAATGGAAGCCTGTAGAGCTTTTGTTGAAGAACACCTCCACACAGGGCGTATCGTTGAATCCAAGTCACCTCAAGCATCCCCTCTCTTCTTCGTCCCAAAGAAAGATGGATTGCTTTGCCCTTGTCAGGATTACAGGTACTTGAATGAACATACCATCAAGAATGCCTATCCACTCCCCCTCGTCTCCGACCTCATTGATCGAATGAAGAACTTGAGATACTTTTCTAAGTTCAATATTCACTGGGGATATAATAACATCTGCATTCGAGAAGAAGACCAGTGGAAAGCTGCATTCATTACTCCCATGAGTCTTTATGAACCCACTGTCATGTTCTTCAGACAATGTAACTCACCGCCTACTTTCCAAGCTTTCATGAACTGGGTCTTCCGAGACATCACCCTGGAAGGGTGGCTTGAGATCTTCATGGATGATCTCGAAGTACATTCCTCTACTCTCCCTGATCACATTAATCACACTCACAGAGTTCTAGCATGCCTCAGAGAGCACGGGCTTACACTCAAACTCTCAAAGTGCACCTTTGATGCCCCTGAAATTGAATACTTAGGCATTATTATTGGAAATGGACAAGTACACATGGACCCTGTCAAACTCTCTGCTATCACCAAGTGGCAGTCACCATCCACTGTCAAAGCCATTTGCTCTTTCCTTGGTTTTTGTAACTTCTATCGAAAGTTTATCCCTAACTTTGCTGATATTGCCGCCCCTCTTAACCTCCTCACCAAGAATGCCCAACCTTGGATCTGGCAAGATGCCAAACAGACTGCATTCCTTTGGCTTAAGCACATCTTTTCCTCTGCCCCTGTTCTTGCTCTTCCAGGTACTTCTAAACCTTTCTTTCTCATGACAGATGCCTCCCTTATCACTGTTGGAGCCATCCTCATGCAGAAAGATGTCAATGGAGACTCTCACCCCTGCACTTACTATTCTCACACTCTCAATGATGCTGAGCGCAACTATGACATCTATGATAGAGAGCTTTTAGCTGTCATTGATGCCTTGGAGGAGTGGTGACAATATCTCCTTGGCACCGAACATCCAGTCACTATCTTTACAGATCATAAAAACCTCTCCTTTATGAAAGCCCCACAAAAGCTTTCACGTTGTCAAGCTCAATGGTGTCTTTTCCTCCAAGAATACCATCTCCTCTGAACCATCCTCCCTGGTACTGCAATGACCCCTGCAGACGCTCTTTCTCATTGTCACAATGTTGACACCTCCTCTGACAACATCCACCCTATCCTCTCTGACTCCAAAATCATCTCCACACTCGACCTAGCACTAACATCTAAAATCACTAGTTCCTCTGCCAAGGGCCCACTTGTCCTTGAAGCATTACATGCCATGGAGAAGTCCCTCCCCCTCTTCCCTCATTCTTCCCTTGCTGACTGGCATTACGATGCTTCCCACCTTTATTACAAAGGGCATCTCTTCATTCCCCCTGACATACGTCATGAACTTGTTTCATCCCTTCACTCCTCTCCCTCTAGGGGCCACGAAGGCGTCTTTCGCACCTATGCCTGCCTCTCTAGGGATTATTGGTGGCCTGGTATGTGCTCCTTCATCTCCCGCTTCATAGCTGGATGTGCCATCTGCCAAGCCTCCAAGCCAAACACCCATCCCACTATCCCACCTCTTTTGCCTCTTTCCACCTCTGCTGTACACCCCTTCCAGCAGATCTCTATGGATCTTATCATGGATCTTCCTCTTTCCAACGCATTTGACTCTATCCTGGTTGTGGTCGACCATGGCCTTACAAAGGGGGTAATCCTCCTCCCTTGCACCAAAACCATCTCTGCTGCTGAAGTTGCATCACTCTTTTTCCAGCATATCTTCCCTAGATTCGGTCTGCACAACTCTTGCATCTCTGATAGAGGACCCCAGTTCACTTCCATCTTTGCCAAAGAGCTAGCTAGACTCCTTCAGTATGACATAAAGCTCTCCTCTGCTTATCACCCACAGACAGATGGCCAAACTGAGAGAGCCAACCAGGAGCTTGAAGTCTATCTTTGGATCTTTTGCCAAGGATGCCCTGGTACCTGGAGTACCTTACTTCCGACTGCAGAATTCTCCCACAACTCTGCAGCACATTCATCCACCCACCAATCGCCATACTACCTCATGATGGGGTATGAACCTAGAGCTTATCCTCCATTAGGAAAGTCTTTCATTTCCTCTGTAGAAGAACGTCTTACCACCCTTGCTGAGGCATGGAAAGAAGCACTGGCTGCTCATTCCACCACTCAACGTCTTATGAAGGAGAGACTTACCACCAAGTTCACGCCATGGAAGGTTGGAGATAAGGTCTGGCTTGAAGCCATGAACCTTAAACTCAGGTACCCATCACAAAAGCTTGCCCCCAAAAGGGAAGGACCTTTCAAGATCACAAGGGTACTCTCCCCTGTGGCATATCAGCTGAAGTTACCTCCCACTTGATGCATCCATGATGTTTTTCACACCTCTCTCTTATCCTCCTATCAGACCACACTGGAGCATGGCCCAAACTTTATCCCTGTGCCACCAGATCTGGTGGATGGCAAAGAAGAATATGAAATTGAGGCTATACTCTCTCATCAGGGTTCTGCTCATCACCGCCAGTACCTGATCAAGTGGAAAGGATATCCCACTTTGGAGAACACTTGGGAACCTAAGTGAAACCTTCATCATGCTCCTATCCTCCTCAGACAATATAAGAGTTCCATCTTCTCTTGAGCAATAATGCTCACCCCTCACCAGATCCTTATCATCACAGCAGTCTTCTCTGCTATATCTCTTGCCACCATCATTACCATACTCGTCATTGTTCTCTCCTCGCTTTCCCACCCTTCACATCATGTCTGAATCTCACTCCACCATGTCGTCACCTACTAGTCTCTCGGAAACCACTCTTCCATTGGTCAAAAAAACCCCTTTGGCTCACCCTGCTCCCTCCCTTGCCCCTGGAGGGCTCTCTTCTCAGACCTCTAGACCTGCTATCCCTGAATGGGCCCTGCAATGGCTATATGCAGAAAACCTTCCATGATTCCAACATCTTGCTACCTATGCACACGTGCTTGACCATCCCCCTCTTCTTCAGATTGCTGAAGAATCCCCCTCATTTACTTTAGAACTCATGGAACAAGTCCTTTTCTATCATCATACTTCTTCCTTTCGCATCTTCACTTCTCATCCTTGCATGTCACACAGAGAGGACTTCTCTGCTGCCAGGGAAACCCTCCTTGATCAACTTTGTCTTCGTGCCTTGGATATGATGGATCACCATCACTTTGATGAAATTATTACTTCATTTCTACTTTTCACCCTTAGGGAGTTTGCTGAGATTGTTTTAGACTCTCTTTCAGACCCCGAACTGTCAGACTATTTAGAGAGTGACCTTGTCTTGGGCTGTCCAGCTACCATACCTTGTCCACCTTCTCCCCCACTTGCCCCAGACACTCCATTGCCAGTCTCTCAGGCGATTGCTCTCCCTATCCATATTGTCCCTCCCCCATGAACCCCTTCACTCATTGCTCAGCTACCACCATCTGCTACTACCCTTCATATCTCTGTCACCCCTCAAGACCTCCCAACCAATGCCTCCATCATCTCTTCCCCAATCCAAGTCATCCCTCTCGATCCTGCCTTGAAAGCGAGGCTTTCTCAAGCAGACTTGTCAACTATGCGATGCTATCAATGTGGACAACTCAGACACCTCTGCATCAACTGCTGCCGCTACCAATGTCCCCACTGTCACGCCTTTGCCCCTGGGCATCCTGTCTCTAGATGCCTTACCCATCATTGCACTGCCTGCAACAACTGGGGACACGTGGTGGAATGCTGCCCCACGCTCCACTGCCCCCTTTGTGGAAGCGTTGAACACACCATTGGAGGTTGCCCCTTTACTGATCCGGATGTATCTGAGCTCTGATTGGAGCAGATTGGTATGCATCCCCCTCAGTCTTTACTCTGCTTCAGGGAAGCAAGCATACGAACAGGGTAGTGTTACAATTTTATCCTTAATACCACATCTTTCCTTCTCACGATTTGTGTTCCCTTCCGATATTCTTTTCCTCATGGAAAGTACATTTACTTCATGATCATCTTTGAGTCTCCATCCTCTTATTCGCTCTATACTTTGTAGTTCCTTCCTCTTTGGACAATTACCTCCTAACAGTGTTCTCTCACATGCTGTCGTGATCCACATAGCCATCTGCAGTAGTTCTCTCTTGTTCTTCTATATTCCACTGCCTTCTATTTCTTTCTATGCCTACCCTAACTCTTGGTCCGTGTGCATCCCTTTGAACTATAAGTAGCTAGCTACTTCACCTGTAAAACCAAAGCTAGACCTGCGCAATTCCACCTCCTCAAGTCTGGACTTGTCCTTGCCTGAACAGTCACCTCAACTGTTCCCTCTTGCCTCTTTGCTCGTTGTGAGACGTTGCGCCTCTTCATGAGTGCCTCCTCACAAAGAGCTCTTGTCGTTTGCAGTCCAGAAGGATGTGCTCCATAACACCACCCCCCCTCCCCTTTCCCATCTTTCACTCTTTACAAAGACATTAAACCCATCAGATGCACTCTGGATCCCCTTACCGTGCCTGGTACCAACATCCAGTCTTGGCACCCAGAGAAGTGCATCCATTAGATCCATAGATCTAAGGAGAGAGTAGTATAGGAGTATAGGTACAAGCAGTGAGCGAGTACCCAATCTGAATATGTGGAGATTCTAGGACAAAGTGTTAACGGAGTCCAAAGAGAATCGGTGAAACATGTGAAGATATATGACTAGACAAAGAAAGGAAGCATAAGCAAATATTTCAACCCCTTTTGCTTTTACCACATATGAACAACTTCGATGGACTTGCTCCATTCCAGGCATAAGGCTGGAAGCCCAGAGTTAATGGGTCCAGCAATATTTGAAGTCTCAGTATGTGCTTTCTCCTTCTAAAGTCACACTCTTATATTACAGACACTTTTTAATCTTTTTATGGCTACTACAAAGGACAAGCCCCATTCATACGCTAAGTTTAATTGACCCTTAACATTCCCACTCGTTCATTATGTGTTACATCCATCCATCTGTCCCCCTATAGTGCCTACTCCAGCCTACTCCAGCCCCTCTGTCCCTTATCCTCTATCACCTATCCCTTAGAGCTCTACCCTCATAACTCAACTCTGGTGCCTCCGGCCTCAACTCTGCCACAACTCCAGTCAGTTTTCCTTCACCCTTGTAGTTTCCTTATTCAGACTCTTTCATAATTCATCCTTTATGACATTGTCATATATCCCAACCCTGTACTCATCTCTATGTTTCACTTATCCCTTGATTTCCGTTATCCCTTATCCCTGAACTCCTCCGTTTCACACCTTGCATCAATCCTAGAATTAGTCACCCTTCTCCTCAGTATATAAGTCTCTGTACTCTGCTCTGTATGTCCTCAGTATGAATATTGCATAAGTCACTCCTCCAAATCTTGTCTGATCTCCCTCTGTCTCTCCCCTTCTCCAGAACCTCTGCCCCAACGTCCTCCGAAATCCAAGGACCAGACTTAGACAAGGGTGTGACATATAAGTCCTGCGCCAAGTCCTCATAAGTCCCCTCTGTCTCCGCTCCTCTGCTCGGGCTCCAGTCCACCTCCGCCACTCACCCTCTACTTCCCCTTTAGTCCCGTTGGACCTCCAGTCGGACTTGACCTGGAGGACCCAGACTTGACAGTATATTTGTACTAATACTTGTCTAGGTCCCTACTATCCCACTATGTCTTCTCATGCGTGCTGTAAAAACTAAAATGTGCTTCAATGTGAAGCGTTAGAAAGAAGGTGGGGCGATGTGTTCATCCCAGGAAGTCACAAGGCAATGCCAAATGGCCAGAAATAGGTAAAGGAATGGACGAGAAAGAGCGTACCACCAGTGTGGACAACTCCTATGGGGGCCTTCTCCAAGGGATACCAGACTCCAGACTTCCCGATGTGTTCCCGGACTTCTGCGTGCAATGCAGACAGTGAGGGAGGGCTAGGACCAGGCTTACAGGCTTATACCGGGCGTTCTAACAATGATGGAGAGTGGAAAACTGTACAGTAGTTCCCTACAGCACACCATCCAATGTGAGCATGCACTACGGACTGCCTTTGGCAGTTCTTGCACCATCCCCAGCAAGTTCGTCAACCTAACCGTCAGGCCTGGTGACTCTGCCTCAGGCTATCGTCAAAATCAAAGCCTTCTGTCTCCTTTGATGCCATTGCCAGCAGACTCGGAATCCTCCAAAGGACCCTGTTTTAGGGAACTACGGGAGGATGAAGAAGAAGTAGGGCATAGTGGGTCTGGTGGTCCTCCACCTCTGGTACCAGGGGACAATGGCAGAGATGATGGCAACTCCTCTGGCTCCAACTCCAAAAACTCCAATGACTCCAATGACCCTTGGGGTCAAGGACAAGGTAACGCCTCTGATGCCGCAAACAATGTCCCACTGGCATTTGAACTGTTCACCCAGCTCACTGAAGCGATCTGGGACATGACCAGGCAGGTGTTGCGTCGCAAGAAAGGCTCTGACGCTCCGAAGACCAAGGTCTGTGAACCTGACCTGTTCGATGGGACCAATGCCAAGAAACTCTACCCCTTTATAGTTCAGTGCGAACTGAACTTTCAAGCAAATCTGAAGTCCTTCAAAAAAGATAGGACTAAGGTAACTTTTGCACAGTCATATCTCAAGGGCTTCACCCTAGAGCACTTCGAACCGGACTTGCTCAGAGTTGAAACTCTGGAGTCTTGTCCACTCTGGATGTTGGACTGGAAGGCATTCCCGTTTGAATTACAATCTAACTTTGGTCCTCACGACCAAGTTGCAGATGCATAAGCTCAACTTGAGCAACTGCATATGAAAGACTCACAATGCATCTCTAGGTACATTGTCAAATGGAACCACCTAGCATCCCAAGTCCAGGACTGGGGCTCTGGTGCACTCCGCCAGAGTTTCTACAACAGACTGCCAGACAATATCTACGACCTCCGGGCGCTCACCCAGCAAATCAATCACCGGTACTGGGAGCACAAAGAAGAAATCAACCATGCAACCAAGACCTCCAGTTCCAACTCCAGAAATCAGCACCCCTCCAAGACCTTTTCCAACAATTCTGCCTCCACTTCCACCAAGCTGAAGGATGACAAGTCCAAAGGCAACTCCATTCCTGCCACAAACACCTCCAGCCCTTCCTGAGGTAATAACAAAGGTAAAAAGGGCAGTACCCCTGACCCTGCCATCTTGTCGAAATTAGGCAAAGATGGCAAACTCCTTCTGGAGGAACATCAGTGCTGTCTCGACAACAATTTATGTCTGTTCAGTGGACAACCCAGCCACTCCACTAAGGAATGTCCAAAGTCAACTTCTAGAGCCACGAAGGCTAGAGCCGCTACCACAACTCTGGTAGTGTCTGGATCTGGCTCCACCTCCTCCAAGGTGAAAAAATAGAGAGTGACTCCCATGACTCCACATGGGCTGGGAGTCATGTTGAACCCAACCATGCTCTCAAGGAGTTACGTCTCAACACATCCGCTCTTTCTAATCCAAATTCGTTACGTCCACTTTTGTCTATTCCTCAGTTCTCTATTCCTTCTGTACCTACACTTATTGACTCTGGTTCTACTCATTGCTTCATTGATTCATCTTTTATCAAAAAAAATAAAATACCTACCAACTCCGTACCTCTGATCGCGCTCTGCCTTTTCAATGGTTCCTCATCCTCTACTATTTCCTTCTCCATAGAACTTTCCCTCCTCTCTCCATCCAGTGATTCAACCTCCGAGACATTTTATGTCACCTCCTTGGATTCTTCTTGTTTGTTGGTTTTAGGACATAGCTGGCTGATCCGCTATAATCCATTGATTAACTGGGTATCAAGCAGCATCTCGTTCACAACCCCTACAGGAAGAATGCCAAGCCCAACATCACCCTCCGCGCCTCTGGGGTCTCCGCCTTCATGCACCTCTACTCCACCCCTGGAGTGCACTCCGGAATTGCTGAAAGCCCCCGGACTTACTTGCCCCCCCATCTCCTTCATCAATGCCACTGCCTTTGCATGCACTTGCAAGATGGACAGCTCCATCCAATTCACCATTTTCCTTCAGTCTCTTGATCAGGCCAAGGCACGCACCACTGCCATCTCCGATGATCCGGAAGAAGTGGACCTCTCCAGAGTACCACAAGTTCGCTGATGTCTTCAGCAAGAAGCACACAGACACTCTCACTCCTCACTGGCCCTTTGATCTCAAGATTGAGCTGGAGGAAGGCACTTCCCCTCCAATTGGAAAGCTCTACTCCCTCTCCCCCACCGAAACCCAGACTCTCCACGATTTCATCGATGAACACCTCCGAATCAGCTTCATCTGGGCCTCCAGTTCTCCGCATGCAGCTCCGATGCTCTTCATTAAGAAGAAGGATGGGTCACTCTGCCTGTGCATCGACTTCCGAGGCCTCAATGCCATCACAAAGAAAGACCAATATCCCCTTCCGTGCACCTCCAACCTCCTCAATGCTCCAAGCAAAGTGAAGATCTACACCAAACTCGACCACTGGCACACTTACCACCTGGTTTGCATCACCGAGGGCGACGAATGGAAGACGACCTTCCAGACCTGCTATGGATCATTCAAGTGGCTGGTAATGCCATTCGGTCTAACTAATGCCCCCGCTGCCTTCCAGCAGTTTGTTAATAGTATTTTCACAGACATGCTCGATGTCTGCATTGTAGTATATCTCGACGACATCCTCATCTACTCCCATGACCCCGCTGCTCACTGAAAGCATGTCCGGAAGGTACTCTGCCGACTCCATGCTAATGGTCTCTACCTAAAGCCAGAGAAGTGCGAGTGGCACACAGACTCCATGGAGTACCTCGGATATGTCCTCTCTCCCTCCAGCCTTTCTATGGCCAAGGACAAGATCAAGGCCATCATGGATTGGCTGGAGCCTCGGAAGGTCAAGGACGTGCAAGCACTCCTTGGCTTTGCCAATTTTTATCACCACTTCATTCACAATTATGCTGACATTGTAGTTCCTCTCACACATCTCACCCACAAAGGCGCCCCTTGGAAATTCTCCGAGGCCTGCCAAACAGCATTCTGGTCTCTTAAGGAGGCATTCACTTCCGCTCTGGTACTCATTCACTGGACTCTGGACATTCCAATTACCATCAAAATGGATGCCTCTGACTACACCATCACTGCTATCCTCTCCATAACACCTCTGGGCAGTGAACTCCACCCTGTTGCATTCTACTCCTGTTCCCTCCAGGACGCGGAGTTGAACTATGACACCCACAATAAAGAATTCCTTGCTATTTTCCAGGCGTTCTCCCAATGGCACCACTATTTAGAAGGCTCTGCAACTCTGGTGACGGTGTTTACTGATCACAAAAATTTAGAGTACTTTACAGGTATCAAACTTCTGACTTGCCGCCAAGCACACTGGTCAGAGTACCTCTGCCAATTCAACCTTGCCATCTACTACCGCCCAGGTAAACTTGGAGCTAAGCCTGACGCCCTCACTTGACGATGGGATGTCTACCCTAAAGAAGGGGACAAGGGCTACATATGCTCAAGTTAACCCTGACAATTACAGACCCATTTTTACCCAAGATCAGCTTGCTCCGTCCCTCTGAGCTACTACCCTCAACACCCTAATCCTACTCTTCACCTCAGTGGACCTCGCTGCTTCCCTCTGCACTACTTACCTCGAGGCTCTGGTACTTCGGGCTTCACAACTGGTCAACGTCAAGCAACTCCACTCCAACATTTGCTCCGCCCTGCCATCCAACCCCGTAGCATCACCGCTCTTATCTGCAAAATCCCTTCCAGACTCCCATTGGACCATCTCTCCAGATGGCTTCCTGCTCTGGGACAACCACATCTATGTCCCAGAGGCCAATGACCTCTGACTTCGTGTCCTCCAGACATTCCACGACCATCCAACCACAGGCCATTTTGGGCAAAACTGCACTCTAGATCTCATCCGCTGAGAATATACCTGGCCAGCCATTTGGACTATGTCCCAGAGGCCAATGACCTCCGACTCCGTGTCCTCCAAACATTCCATGACCATCTGACCATGGGCCATTTCAGGCAAAACTGCACTCTAGATCTCATCCACTGAGAATATACCTGGCCGGCCATCCAGATGTTCGTCAAGAACTACGTTAGCTCCTGCACATCCTGCGCCCACACCAAGGTCCCTCGTCATCATCCCTATGGACTCCTGAAGCAGCTCCTGGTGCTGGAGAAACCATGGAACTCCATTTCAATGGATTTCATCAAGCAACTCCCACCTTCGCAAGGCTTCACCACAATCCTCGTAGTCATCGACCGACTGTCAAAACGGTCAATCTTCATCCCTACCCACGACACTATCAACTCCGCCAGCCTTGCCCAATTATTCTTAAGCAACGTCTTTTCCAAGCACGGAGTTCCAGCCCACATCACCTCCGACCGGGGTTCGGAGTTCATATCCCATTTCTTCTGTTCTTTAGGAAAAGCCCTTGACATGCATCTCCACTTCACCTCCAGATACCATCCGGAAGGTGACGGACAAATGGAATGCGCAAACCAGACCCTGGAGCAATATCTCCAGGTCTACTGTAACTATCAGCAAGACAATTGGGCTGATCTCCTTCCCCTTGCAGAATTCGCATATAACAATGTGCCTAGTGCCACTACTGGCATATCACCCTTCTTCGCCAATAAGGATTATCACCCTAATTTCTCCGTCTACTCCGATCGCCCACTAACCTCCTCTGCAGCCTCCAACTATGTCACCAACCTGAATGAACTCCATGAGTTCCTCCGGTCAGAGATGTTGGAAGCTCAGAAACGCTATCAAGGCCCTGCCGACGCCAAGCACAGCATGCCTCCAGACTTCAAAATTGGAGACCTGGTCTATGTCAAGGCCAAATACTTCTGCTCCACTAGACCATCCAAGAAGCTTTCAGAGAAGAACCTTGGACCTTTCCCAATCATCACCCATCCGGGCAGTGTTTCCTTTACTCTATGATTACCAGATTCTATGTGCTCTGTTCACCCAGTTTTCCATGTTTCACAGCTAGAAATTTCAACTCCAAATACGATACCAAACTGTGTCCAGCCTCTGCTGCCTCCTGTCGAGGTAGACAGAGAACCAGAGTACGAGATCGCAGAGATCCTCAACTCCAAGATCGATTGGAGAAGGCATCACTGCCAACTCCTGTACCTGGTGTGCTGGCTTGGATATGAAGGAACTGACGAAGAAACCTCCTGGCTTTTAGCCACAGAGTTAGGGAATGCAAAAGACCTCGTCTTGGACTTCCACTGGAAGTATCCAGACAAGCCCAGACTGCTACCTACTCCGGATTAGGAGTCTCCGGTTCAGTCCTTTTCTTTTTCCTTTTGTCTTTTTGTATCTCACTTTGTTTCTTGTTTACCTCCGCATATGCTAAAAAACAAAACAAAAGCTAAAAAACAAAAGAAATATAAAAGATCATAAAAAATCATCATAGACCAAAATATTAGACTACTCTGAACTCTGTTTTCTCTCTCCATTTCCTCTGTTTTCCTCCGTTTCTCTTTTTCTT
>JBBPKI010000134.1:0-39728 GCA_038089155.1 Nevesoporus exiguus
CCGAAAGGGAGAAAAGGGGAAGAGCGCGAGGAGAGAGGGGGAAAGGCGGAGGACGGAGGAACGAGGACGTAAGATGTAACACTCACCGACGAGACCGCCAAACGCTGTGGAGGACCGAATGGAGTTGTCAGCGCAGTGCATATGTGTTTCATAGTACGGGTACAGGAGAGATGAAGTACGTACCCATCACGGCACAGGCGACGCCCATACGGACCCTTGTGATGGGAGATGTTGGCGCCACGTCAGTGCCAGAAGGAGCTCAGCTTTTGAAGGGCGACTTACCCTAGTTCGGAGAGATCGGGCGTCAGGAGTGCCAGCACTGGCGTCCACAACGCCAAGACTAAAGTGAGTTAGCGCGACGGTGAGCCAAGGCCGTTCGTTGTAAGCATCCGGCTGGACTTCAACACAAAGGACGTACACATTCCAGCGAAATAGCCATACAAAAGCCCAAACACGACGACGCCAGCCACCGTGCGCACGCCGATCATCCCAAAGAGAAGGACACTACAACAAAACGTGGAGATGATGAGCACGGTGGGAACACGGAAGTATCCAACGAGCACGGTGCAGCTGAGCTGGCCAAAAAAGCTGGCAGCGTTCATGATCACAAGCTGAAGTTAACCGTCGACTCAGACTTGAAAAGGTGGACAGGACGAAAACGCAACTGAATAGAAGGAGAAGGTATTGCCCAGGCCGTGTAGCACGGCATTCAGCTGGAGGTAAAACAAGGGATAGTAGAACGCCACGATAAAAATACAGAGGCTGCATACACCGAGTCAGACGATGGGACCCATTTGAAGGAGGTCCGTGACTCACCCAAGACATCCAAAGATGAACGCACTGTCCCGACTACACTTTTTAGCAGCAACGAGAAAGTTTGTACGGGACTCAGAAGGTTGTAGCCTCGTTCTCATCAACAAACAGGCGATCAACAAGAGCCCGCTGATGAAACCAGCGCTAGCGCGAACGCCGTTCGCAAAACCGAGTTGGCCATTGACCGTATTATTTAACATGATGGGGTGCACCACCGCACCAAGATAAGCGCCCGAAGAGGCGAATGCCATGACTTTTTCACGGCGCCGATCGAACCAATGTGAGACGACTGCCATAGAAGGGACATACAACAGCCCCGTAGCAACCCCAGACCCTATTCCTTGAGCAAGGAAGACCTGGACGTCCTCGTCAATCCAACAATCAGAGCTCCCAAGGTAGGGCATGCGCACCTGATAATAGCTATCTGGACGCGCCAGCGAAAGCATGAAAATGGAAAAGGCCTGGAGTAGAGATGCTCCATAGAGTAGGTGATAGCTAGATGTGGACGAGATCGAATTGAAGACGACAATCCGCAGCGTGGAACTCACAAATAACCACGGTCGTACAATCTGCCCGCTACAAGCCCGCATATCTCGAACAGGAAAGCGTTCGTACTGCCAATCCAACTTTGAAGCCCGAGTCAACTGGTGAAGTGAGACGCAAGCCCACCGACTCACGCGATGGAGGAGGATGTCTGGTTGGTGATGTACGTTTGAGCATAGAAATCTTGACACGAAGTCTCAGTCGATGATCCAGTTGCTAGGCATGACGAGAATCTCCGTACCTTGATACACCCCGAACGAGATCGAGTATCTAAATGGGCCAGTGAGTGTGTCGAAGAAGTAGCTACTATGCTAGCGCCGGGTCGTGCTTTTGAAATGGCTCACCCATACGTGCTGAACTGGACGAGAAATCTACCCCAAAGCAGTTAGGATCCGAATCATCGCGAGGAGAATAGGGGTCTGCACGCACGCCCCGATAGCGGTTGCCCACCCAGCCCAGCCGCCCTCTGGAAAGAACTGGGACGTGTCCTGCTCTTGCTTCTCTGGACGTGGTTCGGACGCAGGTTCCGATGCAATTTTCTCTTCCCGTCTCGAGGGGCTCTCTGAGTGGGCCACTTGCGTGTCATCTGGCTCATCATCGCTGTTCATCTTCGTCTTTGACATTGACGGTGAGGGAGCAGAACGAGACCCTCCTAAGGGTGTCGTCGCCCTGGATGACGTATGTCTTGGCTTTGACTCGTTGGATGTCACACGGGACGCGCCGGTGTATCTTTACTGAGCGTCGGGCGCAGAGCACCGACGGCGGTGACGTCGGGCATCCCCGGTCGTTCCTCAAGCGAGCCCGAAGCTCCAAGTCTTTTTTTTTTTTTTTCACGGTCCCGTCCATCGGAGCTCGGGCTTAGCTGTCCGCACATGATCCGACTTTCCAAGTACGGTGTCCCACGTCGTGGATAGAGGGGTGCGGGCCGGTTAGTGAAGAGCGAGACCCTAGATCCAGAGGGCGGGAACCACTTGATCACTGTGGGTGCAACGCTTGTTTACTAGCCCGTGCCGTCAGCCAAGGCTACTCAAGGTCGGTGGATCATTAATATTAATCATTCGCCTCAAAGCCTGGGACAATGATACGGACTATTTATAGTAACGTAGAGTAGTCCAAGTACGACTCACGCATCCAAAGCGACTACTGCACCTCGATCGTCTGAACGTTCCCGATCAACTCTGCCAACGCCACTCCCTCCCGAAAGCGTACCATAATCAATGCGTCCGCGGCGACTCGCCGATACTCAACGCGCGACACCGGCACGAACAGCAGCGCTCCAAACGGCTGTCCGAGACGCACGACGAACCGGAGCGCCTGTGTCGTCTTGTCGAGTGCACCCGCGCCCGCCTGGAACTCTTGATCGAGAAGAGGGCGGATCCAGGGATAGGCGAGATAAAGATCCGTCTTTCCCGTCAAGTCCTCTGCCGTCTTGATCTCGATCTCCTCAAACGCGGACGACATTGCACGATATATGCGGTGGTTAGTCACAGGGTCCGGTTCCGAGGTACACGCGAGCTCGGTAAGACGAAAGACGATCCCAGGAAGTCGTAGTCGACTAGCGGCAAGGGCAGGCGGGGCAAGTTCGACGAGACGGCGATGCAGCTCCACAACAAGGGAGAGGTCCGGCAAAGAAGAGCGTAACGCTGCCACCATGGTGTCCATTTTAGCTGTCTCAATAGGTGCTGGGATGTGTGGTGGCACGAGTTCGTTGTAGACAATGAGGTCTGTAGGAAGGCAGCTATTGTAACTACCTGCACTCCCAGTCCAAGCGAGAATGGTAATGTCCCCTGACCCCGTCAGGATGTACTCCAGGAGACGGCTGACCGCACGATTGCCTTCGCCATATATGGCAGGGATGGAGGCGTTAAAGATCCCAAACAACGAGTATGCAGCATCTTCCACAAGTGTTGTTTGACGCGTAGAAGCCAAAAAAAGCTTCTCGCGCACTCTATCGAGGCCGGGACAAAGCACAGCAATCTGCTGTGCAGACGCTCCTGTCGCCTGTTGCATCTCTGAAATAATAACAGGCGACTCTTTGTGGTTGGACAGAGTCAAACCAAGGTATGGCCTCCAGTCCTCTGTATAGAACTGGACAACCTCAGCAGCGACATACTCCTGGAACGTCCATCCTCGCGTGTTCCAGATGCTCCCCCGGAGGCCACCAGGACGCTGGGATTTTGACGAGACACCGCGAAGGTACACGATTGTGAGAGATGACCCGCGATACCACGAAAACATTGCGACCAACGACTCTTGCAATATCACGTTATTCAACTTGTCCACGCAGGCCGTATCGCTCCACGCCCATTGGAAGCCGAGAGACTGGACAAGAGAACAAAATGTTTGTAGCTTGTTGTTCGCTAGAGACTGTTCTAGATCATAGATGGAGATGTTTTCGACCTGCTGAAGTAGAGGTTCCTCGCTCTCCCACTTGTGCGAGAGCGTCACGTATCGGTAAAACTTCTTTACTTCCCTGTAGATCCATGCGTGGTCTAGGTGTGTCGTCATTGATGAAACTAGTTCACTGTAAATTGGGAGTTCCTCGAATGCTAGTGCCTGCTTGTTCCTGTTACATAGATGACCGGTGGTGGTATCAATCAAAATACGCGGCATTGGACGGATGGTATGTTGAACGATGCGCCGAATAGTGGGCGTAGCATCAATGTACAGACGTCGGCGTTCTATGGTCGGAGGTGATTAACGGACGGTGTCGATGCAATATAAAGGTAATGACTCACCCTGGATGTGGTCGTAGGGGGACTCTTCTAGTTTCGACAGCATTGTATGGAATGCCCCTGCAGCTTCTGCATAGCGTTTCGCGCTATGTAGAAAGGCATGCCTTCTTTCGTAACCTTGATGAGATGATGGATCGAGTTTGATGGCCTGTGCGCTTTGTCACCAAAGGCTAACTCATACTTTACGGAGCTAGCGATACCTCGTCGGCATCACTCAGAGCTTCATCCCACGAGCTCATCGACGCTCGTGCGCTACTCCGCTTCATGAGGATATCTACACGGTCCACCGGGTCAAGCAACAACATTGCCGTGAAATGTTTGATAGCTTCATTGAAATTCTCGGAGCCAATTGCTGCGTCGGCGAGTTTCTCTAGTATCTCTGTGCATCGCCGTCGGAAATCTGCTCGGATGCTCAGATGGGAAAGACAGCACGGCGCACGGGATTACTCACCGAATTCCCATTGGACCCGCTCGCCGTGAGTATTTGTGTCGACCTCTAGCTCGTCCTGCATTCGTCGAAAACACTCGATTGCCTCCTCGATGCGACTGCCTCCTTCAAGGACATCGCAAATCACCCTGAAGATGACAAACCTTGAACACTTAAACTAGACCAAAATAGAGTCGATATCTAGATTAAATGCACCGCGGAAAACATACCTTGGCAGCGGCATCCAATGCATTGTCTACTGTGCTACGAATCAACATCGTGCTTGCCCACCTGATTAGCAAAGTGTCCGAGGTGGAGCGACAGATGGACAACGCAGTGGCATATGTTGCTAGCGCTTCGTCGTGTTTCTCGATATTTAATGCCTCGTCGCCAATGCTTTCTAGTGTGAATGCGCAACGATCCGTGAATTCTGATGGTACGAGTTGAATACCCCCTCCTAAAATCTTATGCAGAAACCCACCAGTAAGCCAGTTCATTATCAGCACGTTGGCTCTAACTTCTTCACTGACGGTGTTCGTGAGTTCGAGAATGGAGGCGGCAGCATCAATTATGCGACCCTCAGCATACAGCGCCTCACACTGATGTTTCCACTCATGGGCATGAACAATCTGGACGAGGCCATGGGCTTGGTGTTGGGAGTTCGTCAGCTCGTTACGAAGTCGCTGAACTGTTTGCTCTAGATGTGAAATTTTACTGCCTATTCACAATGAACGTGGATGTCAACGAAGCGCGACTTAAGGCACCGACGGACGCACTTGAACTCTCGTGTCGTGCACGAAGATCGTCACGAAGGGAGTTGATGGTTTCGTTTAGGCTAGCTTCCTTTTCATTGGCTGCATGTTGGGACACAGCGAGCTCATGACGGAGACTTTGCACGGTTTTCTCGAGATTCGCTATTTTGTCACCTGATGAACGTACATATCAGTGAAAGTACGCTAGAGTCGCGATGGGCGCACTTGGGTCATCATCCTGTATGAAGGATGATTCATGGATCATCTCAAAATTAGCCTTCTCAGCGGCCGAGCGCCCCAAAGTGGCCCGTTCAGGCAAAATCTTAAGCCGGTCGCCATTAGCAAGAATCTTGCGAAGCATGTTATGGGTGTTTGGAAACACTTACATCCTGATAGGCCAATGGAACCAGGTCATAAATACTGCGCAGGCTGATTTTCTTGCCCCCACAGATGATAATGTCGTTATTTGCTGAGATGGCCATGGACACGACGACTGGAGTGTGCTGGACGAGAGGTCCGATTTGCTCATGTGTCGTAGTGTCCCAGAATGAGAACCACGACTCCGCGGAAGCCGCGATGAATGTGCCATTGCTCGCTAGAGCGATGCACCTAGCCTGATGGTTACTATGAATTTGCCACTGAGAGTGCAGAGTTCGGGTAGATACGTCGAGGCATGTGATGTTGCCGTCAGAAGGCAATGCAAAGAGGCGCTTGTTATCGTTGGCCCAAGCAAGGGATTGGTTCAAGGCGGAATCGACTTTGATTGGGAAGCTGAACAAAAGATTGCTGGTCTGACTGTCATATATTCGAACGGAATCACGCCACCAGGTAGCTGTGGCCAGGAGGCGTCCATCTGGTGAGAACTTGACTGCGCCAACGGAGCTGTCGTGCTCCAAGGGGCCAAGCAGTCGTTGGCTGGAGGAGAGCGACCAGACGCAGACTGTTCTGTCTTTCGATCCGGTTGCGATTCTTGTCGCGTCTGGCGAAACGTCCACCACACGCACCCAACTACGGTGTGCTTTGAACTCGCTCACTTTTGAGTGGCTCTTCGCATCCCATACCGCAACCTGACCACTGATCGTTCCACTCACCATCCACTTTCCATCTCGTGAGACTGCGAGGTTGCCAACGGCACTGCCCGCATCCATGGGGGTGCCCACCTCCTTGCCGTCCTCAACTCGCCAACATCGAATCTTGCCTTCTTCGCCACCGCCCACGACGCGCCTCCCGTCCACGAGAATTGCGATTGACCATATGTCTTCTCGACCATCGATTTCGATCGATTTCATGTAGGGACCAATTTCACCCAATTCTTGACTCTCGTTAGCACCACAAGTTCGGACGACTCGCCAGGCCGGTCACTCACCGTTCCTCGACCGCCGCCCTAAACCCAAAGAGTGAAGGGAAGGGGGGTGCGTGGGCGTCTATTTGCGGTAGGCATCAGTTCACACACCTTTGATGGTGTCTGGGCGCTTTAAGACCTTAACCCCAACGCACTTGCTCATCGTCAGTTGTGGTGGCCACTAAGTTATCCTCTCTATAGTACGTGATTGCAATCTCACCGGCACCTCCGACCGGCGTAATTGCGCATTGTTTTGGGGACCCGCTCAACGAGCATCCGATGGCACCGGAGCTTCTCGCTGATTCGCGACAGGGCAGGCAGTATTGTTCGTACCCACTGCGAGACTGCTAAGAGAGAATTTGCAGAGAGAGAGCGCATATATATCGACCGAGCTGTTTCGAAATGAAAAGCACCTGCTTCTGAGGGGCTGACGTGGTATCGCAGTGCGATTCGCGCCGTCCAAGGAGCGATGAAATGGTACATGGACTGTTGGGCGCGCGCCACGTAGAGTCGTGATACCCTCCGGCAAGGGAGGAGCCACACATCGCTCAATTCTACGAAGTAACCTCCGTCGAGGTTTCAAGTTCCACGGGAACGCGAACAGCGAGTCTGAACCAGGTTCCGAAGCAATCGGGAGGTTGCCACTGCGCATCCCTGTCTGAATTGACGCTGGCAAATATTTCAAACTGGGCTACACAAGCGAGACGTCTTCCATAACTTTTGCAGAACACGAGGAGGAACACACTGCGTGCTAGCGCGTGACTGGGGCGCAATTCGAGGATACGCATCGCGGGCAAGCCGCCAGCTGCCTCGTCACTGCTCTGCTGCGCTACTTACGACAGCCGTGACAGCTTGCATGCGGCTCTAACTAATGTGGCGTTTCATTTACCAGCGCGCTCTGGCCTCAGCGGGTCAATCCGCTCCGCTCAAGCACCTACCCGCGAACGGCATCTCGAACCAGCTCTGTGCCTTGCAACTGTCCACAGCGTCCCCGCCTTGTGCAGAGACGCTTATGAGGATGATCTTGGCACATTGCAGACGTCAGTGCGTATCCGCAAAGGCAAATAAGATATCACTCTGTTCGAACATCAATTACGTTTAGATGTGTCATCGGTCAGGGAAGGCAGGTCAGCGGATCTGCCGAGATCCTGCTGCGACTCTGCGTGCGGCGCTCTATCTCGGAACGCTGTTTTTTCGTGCTTCTGCTTTTCCCAAGCCTTTCGCTCCCTCGTATGATCACAGGACTGTTTCATCAGTAAACGTGGGTGTGCCAAACATGATATATATTCTGATAGCATTTCCCGTGAACACGTTGTGCTGCAGGTCTCCATCCTAGCCACTCCTTTAACCCACGAGTCGCCATGCGGAACCTGCTGTTAGGCCTGGCCTTGCCCCTCTTGTCGTCGCTTCTCACTCAGGTCCTCGCCGGACTACCAACTAACAAGATATATGGTGTCAACTTGGGCTCATGGTGGGTACATCTCGGATTCAGGGTCCCGTTCGGCTTTTGAACCCGCCGGCGCTATAGGCTCGTGCTTGAGCCCTGGATGCTCCCACAACGTACGCAAGTCCGTTGTCTGATTGTTTGCATTCATCTTGACGCTCTTTAGAATGGGAGGACATGGGCGGGCAGTCATGTGCAAACTGTGTGGATTGCATTATGACCGAATCGTAAGTTGAAATTGCGTTCACCGTGCGTTCTTAGTCTCACGCATATTTAGTGCATTTGCCAGGGCCTATCCTGACACTGTCGACGAGAAATTCGCTCAACATTGGTCTACCTGGTTTACAGAGGCTCACGTCGATCAATTCGTAGCAGCAGGGCTCAATACCGTGCGAGTTCCGGTATGTATGCCTATTAACATCTTGTTGTATTAAGTCCTCAGATCATGTATTAATCTTTCAGCTCGGATATTGGATCATTGAGGCACTTGTAAACCGCCCAGCGGAAGTGTTCCCTCGCGGAGGTCTTGCGCACCTAGTATGTATCTCATGTCATCAAGCCCGCCCTAAAGTCTCAACGCAGGCCGATTTGATAGCGTAGGGGCTTAAATTGGTTAAAAAATGCTGGAATTCAGGCGATTCTGGATCACCACGCATTGCCAGGCGTTCAGACGCCGGGACAGCAATTCACCGGAAAGTACGTGGTTCAGCATTCAAACACGTTCACCGAGGCTGAATAGACGGTAGCTGCACTAGTGACGTCCAGTTCTACGTCAGTATGCGTGACGCATAACAGCGTGCATTGTGCCATCTAACGACTTGTCTGCTAGACGCCTTATAACTACCACCGTGCATTGGTTTGGACCGCTGTAATAACCTCCCTCGCACACCTCGATCCCAACTTTGGTAGTGTTTTTGCCATTGAGGCCATTAATGAACCCATCGCAGATGCCACGAAAACACCCGACTATGGCGAATGTATATTTCCTCCCGTTTATTGGCTCGTCTCGACTCTGATACTCCATTGCAGTCCAGAAGAACTTTGTTCAAACAGTTCGTGCTATAGAGTTCGCGCTTGGCATTCCGCTGCCTGGCGTCTCATCGAATTACCCCATGTCGTCGACGAACTTTACTGCTGCTCTTGGCGATGCATGCTCATCTTCTCTGTTCAATGCCCAAGTTGTGGCGGCGATTCAGGATGCCATCCCTATCCTCCTCGAAATTGCTTTTGATTGCGGCCTTGGAGACGTGTTTACAACGCTACCATTCCGCTGTGAGACGCCGTTGGTCACCAAGTAAGATCCTCAATGTGTATACCGCATATAGTGTAACTTACATTGCCCTAAGCTTCATGGACGTCAACTGGCAGTACAACAACCCGCCCAACCCCGCGGATGCTGCGATTGGGCCTCAGGGGTACGATAACCATTTATACTACTCGTAAGTCACCAGTCATTCATCCGGCGTCCTTTTACTCACGTCCACTCAAGGTTCGGGGTAAAACAGTCTACATGACATCCTTGATACCTTACTTATCTCATCGTCTAGGGTGTTGCTGCTGCGAACGAGGATGCCTACTTGGAAAGCATTTGCAGTAAGCGACTTCGTGGCATTTTCAACATATCATATCGCTCACTACCCCACCCTTAGACCTGCAACGCATCCAAAATGACGCCGCCCTCGGCGACTCCCCCCTCTGGTTCGGCGAGTGGGGACTTTCGACCCAATTCAACGCTACGGACGAGTTCCTTTACAAGTGGGCAGACGCCCAGAAATGGGCGTACAGCAAGGGCACCGGCTGGATCGTAAGCATCCCCGTCTATCCTATACCCTCCTTACTAACCCAATCACCTCGACTAGTATTGGAACTTCAAGACCGAAATCTCGAAACTGACCAATGGGACCACCTTGGCTCGACAGTGGTGCGTGGCTCGGTTCAAACCTGTTGGGGATGGTGTATCATGGTGTTGACGATCCTGGATCGGTTTGAATAGGGCGTATCTCGAGGGCCTTAATTTGGGATTCCTCACGACAGATCCTGCGGCGTATCATAACCCAAACGTATGCGCGCCATATATCAATGGCACGAACAGCACGACGTCGTGAGAGTGCTCACCGTTGGCGTCGGCGTCGGCTTTGCGCTTAGATATGGACGTGAGCACGAATGGTAGACGTGTCGAGCGCCAGTTACCCCCCATTTTGCTGTTCGTTAGAGCAACAGACTGTTTAATACCTCTTTCTTTTCCTTTTTTCCCATGTGTCATATACCGGGCATATTGATACCCGATGCACCACAACGCTCGTTTCTCTCGTCACCCATTTGTCTACTCTTCAAAGTCTTCGAGGTTTTGTACGCATGTAGAGACCAGACGGTATCATGTTCGTCATTGATTGAATTACAACTTACAAGGCAGCATACTTAACCAAAGCGTTGGCTTTATCTTGACCATGGATGCTCGAACCTAATCCAAGTCATCTCTAGTTTGATAATCGTCCGCCTCCAGTGCCCGTCTTACACTGCGCATTAGTCCTTGTCATTTAAGTAAAGTAGTCATGGTCCAAATACATGTCACCCCGTGGCACGCTGAAAACGTGCCACATACAAAAAAAAGAAGCGAACGAAAAAAAAAGGCTACAGCTCTAATCGACGATGCTCAGTTCCCTCGTGCGCGTCTTTGCGAACTCGTCCTTGTACGTGTTCCAGATCCTGTCAGAGCGGGTGGAGTCAAAACACGATAAAGGCGATCGAAGAAAAACTGGACGGACCGTGTCAGCTCCTCGATATAGAGCATCTGCACCCGAGTCACTTCCTCGATGGACGGCTTGTCGCATTGTTGGATATGTATTGGCCGGCCAACTGTGGGTAACATAGCATCTGAAGGTGAAAAGATTTCGAGGGTCGGAGAATGACTCACTAACTGATACGATCCTTCGGCGGTAGGGCATTAACCCCAAGTTATCTGATAGTGATCAGTTTAGCGACAGGAAGTTGGCTCCAAGAGATCACAGAACGCACAATTTAATAATCCGCGCCCGTGAAACAAGGGAAGGGTGAATCCAAACATGCTCTGGAACTTCTTTTGCACAGCATAGACAGTAGTCCCTTTTTCATTCGGCATTTGCTCATAGATCTGCAGAAACGACAGGGTCATTCGGATACGTTTCGGTCGAGGTTGGGATGCGTACATCGTTTTCGCCAAAGGAAAAGACCGGTACCAAGTCAGCACTGATAGTGCGAACATGTATGAGGGGAAGATTCATTGATCCAAGGAGTGGGCTGACATACCCGTGCTGAATTGCAACCTTGATGAACCCCAACCTACGAGTGTCAGGTATGAGTGTTTGCGTCGGACCTAAGACATTGACTTACCTCCTTCTCAATGTCAGGTCTGCCGTACCCGGGCGAGCACTCAAGCTTTCTGTAGCGCCACCAATCACGATAGCGATGGCCTGCCCAGCGCCACGTTTCAAGATGTTGGAGCACGATCGCTTAGAGACACTGCTGATTCCAAGCGCCATGATAATTTCTCGGTATAGAGGTATGCTGAAGTTGCTCGAGAGCGTAAGGAGGTGGGGCTTGATTCCCGGAAACGCGAGAGAAAATCCAGTAGCTGATGGCCCGACTCTCAGCATGGGGCTTTACGAGAGGATAGTAGAGTAACCTTCTGTTGCAAAAGTGGCCATTGCACCCCTGTGACAGCACATTGAAGGAAAGTTTGTCAACTAAAGTCAGTTCCTTACATTCCTATGATTCCTAGGAGCCGGATGAGTCAGACGCTAGAAGGATCGGCGTAATTTGGGACAAACCGTGTGGATGATAACCAAAGACATAAGGTCGATCTGCCGGTAAATCACATTCCTGTGCAAACTCTCTAGGCAGAACGACTAGAAAAGAGACGCTCACTTACTTTCATGAGCCTGGTCACGTTGCGTACGACGATTAGGGACTGTAAAGCTCGAGGTATCCCCTGAAAACGTACGACGCAGGGTAATACTCCGCAAAGTACCGCCATATCTTCAAAGAACGAAACCACGGGCTCAGCCTCGTGCCATGCTCTGGAGTGCCATCAATCTGGATCCATGCGAGGTAGATAGCAAGGAATGGCCAGAGGGCTGGAATCGAACTTGAGGGCATACGAGGTGAGCGAATTGTCGCATAAGAGAAAACAGCCTTCGCACCACAGTATCAGAAAGACGAACGTGGCGTTGAGAAACAAGGTGGACCAGGTAGCGACCGCCAGCGTTTGCAGTCGACGTCTGCGAGGTATCTTTGTCGGTGCAAAGCTGAAAGCGGATGCTTGAGTACGCGGGCGGGTCGTTGGGAGATGCGAGGGCACCACTCAACTCGATCGATGCGTGCAAGGCGACCACGGGGCGGAGAGGCGAGCTTGGGGTCAATCTGGACAATCTTTCACGCAAGGCAGGAGCAGACAGTGTACGAGTCGACGCGGTCAGTGGGTGGCCGTGGTCCGACATCTTCGTGTCGACGCTGACTGCGGAAAGCGTCGTCGTTCAAGGCGGTCTGACAGATAATATTTGCGCTTTCAAATTTCGCCGGTGCGCGCGTCCTGGTAGGGGCATTCACGTGACTCTGCTCCATATCTTTATGATGTCGTCGACCATCGTCCACGTCTTCGTCGTCTCCCCGGACACCCGATCCGAGCGGCGGTTCGACCTCCACATCACCGTCGAACAGCTCAAGGTTCCGATCTCCTCGTCCCACACTCACCATTCTCACATTGACCGCCTCACCAGACGAAACTCGAACTCATCACCGGAATCCCGGTTCAAAATCAGCGCATCTCTGTACAAAGCGACGCAGGGGAGACGATCACAGAGCTTTCGGACGACACCAAACAACTGGGCTTTTACGGACTCGCCACGTCGCAAACGCTAAATGTAAGACCGATCATCGTGTCCGTGGCCGTTGATTCACACGCGATCAACCCAGGTGATCGATACGAACCCTGCCACGTCGTTCACCGGACAGCTCTCGGACGTATCTCAGGTAGAGAAATTCGAGTTGAGCGAGGAGGTGTACGCGAAAAGAACAGGTCCTGGGTTGCTACCAAGCTACATCGCACGGTGCTCACCCGTGTCCTCTAGATTCCGTACTGGCCTACAAGCAGCGTCACAAAGTGGGTCGATTTGCTCCGCCATCAGAGGCGTCTGCGTCTGCTATCAACGTGGATATCCCCATCGGGGCACGTTGTCAAGTCGAATCAGCCGAGGAGGGGCTCCATAAACGCGGTACGGTCCGTTTCGTGGGTCAGACAAGCTTCGCAAAGACTGGTGTTTGGATCGGTGTCGAATACGACGAGCCGATAGGGCGCAACGATGGGTCGTATGTTCTTCTCGTTCGTCGCGCTCTGGAGCAATCAATCTGACATGCTCGTGTAGGGTCCAAGGGGAGCGGTACTTCACTTGTCGTCCCAACCACGGGGTCTTCGTGCGACCGGATAGACTAGAAGTTGGAGACTTTCCTGTCGAAGAGATCGATTTTGATGACGAGGAGATGTAGTACGAGGTTTGTCAAGGCAAGGGTCGCGAGAGTCCCGTGGCCATAAACGTGTACCATGTTTTCAGGTCAATTACACATTTGCATCATCCAATAAGCCCCCACGCATGTCCGTCCTAGTTAAACTTGTCAAAACTACGAAGTACTGATACACTTTCGCGAGCAACGGCAACGGGTATAAATTACATCTGTACATTTAGACTGGCTACATGCAGCGTCCTGGTTGAAGTCGACGACTGGTGCTCTCGCAATGACGTTACTACATTCCACCTATGGGATGAATCACGCTGATGGTTGCTGAGGCGAATGCACGCCGTTGAGGATGCACCTCTGCACTCGTGGCCAACGACGCTACTGCTTGTGCGTTCACAGATGGACTGGCAGAACTGTGGGAAGGCCCAGAAGAGGTCGTTGTCGTGGGTGAGGTAGTGCTAGACGTCACGGAGGAGCTACCCGTGGCAGACAGTGCAACCCCTACGACTTCGACCTCGAGAGACTCGTTTGCGATCGCTGGTACCCTTGAGGCGGTCGTCGTCGTAGATGCAGAGCTCAGGCCCAAGGACGAGGATGATCGCGAGGACGTGGCGGAGACGGTCGGCGTGGACTGAGGGGTCACCGAGGAGACCGAAGCCGACACGGCTGCCTGAGCGGCGGGGGCGGTCCGACCGGTAGCTGTCATGGTGGTGAGGACGGTCCTTGTGACGGTCCTCGTGATGACGGCCGTCGGACCCACGTTCGCACTGGTGCTATTCGAAGACGACGCCGGTACTTCGAGAGCACCTGCGACGTACATGAGAGTGACGTTTCGAGCTGGTTGTGAGGCGCTGGGAGCGGGCGGGATACTCGAACGCGTCGTCGTAGAACTGCTCGTCGTGGCGTTGCTGGTATCCCTCCGGACTCTTGCCCCGGCACATCCAGTCGGTTCGTCGGAAGCATTGTCGACGCTCGAAGAGCCCGTCAGCGCTGATACTGGTTGAATCCTTCCGCTGGTGGGCTCCCAAGAAAATATCTGGCTCTGGTGCTGATCCGACGAGGATGCGACGTTTGCGTCGTCGGAACAAGGGTCAGCCACATCGCTGATCGGCGCTGCCACCTGCATTTCGCCAGTGCAAGGCGTCATGAGGAGCGGGGATGTCGACCCGGGATCTGGGTCGTAAGTCGCGCAGTACATGACCATTTCAGCGCTGTCTGCGTCAAATACTTCCGTCGCAAGCGTAACGTGCTTGGTGAAGCCTTCTACTGGGAGCTCAGTTCAACAACAGGGCATCACTGGGAGGGATGGAACATACCTTGCCCCCCATTCGGTAATTCATCCATAGGCATCATAATGAACTGAGTCTGGTTGCTCGCAGAAGCATTCAGCTGGAATGCTTTGGCGGTACTCTGACCCGACGCCCAGTCAAACGGGGTAGAGTCTACCATCAACGACGCGAGACGCTGTGTGTCATTACCGGACTGGCCCGCAGCCTAGGTAAAATGGTCAGTGAGAAAAGACGCGATCGAACGAAAAGAGGCACTTGCCATGATGTCGATTCTTCCCAAAGCTAGGTTGCTCTCGTTGATTTGACGTCGACTGTAGGCATGGGTAGACCGTGGGTTCGTGCCTTTACGTGCGTTCCCAAATTTTCTGGAAGATGTCCGGGAGACTAGGTACGTGTCGCCATGCTCTCCAGAGACATATACCGAGGAACGACGGTTGAGGGCGCCGGATCCTTGACGATAGCGGTTGCGCGCAAACACCGACCGGGGGGCTTTAGCATGGGCGTCGTCACGAGGGTCCCAGCCGTGATAGTTCTGACCCATCATTGGGTCATGGACACTATGGCGTCGCAGAAGGGGCGGAAGTTCCGGGGAACGCTGCTGTGGTGCCTGCGCAAAGAGTCGTAAACAGCGAACAGATGAGATGTTCCGAACACTACCTTGTGTCCGTGGTGCTTGCCGTTGTGGCTATGAGTCGACGGGGCGCTCGATGGACGCTGGTCGGAATGAGGAGAAGAGGCGCGCTTTCCCACTGAGTGTCTACCATGAAGGTGCGCAGCTTCAACTGGTGGCGGAAGAGTGAAAGGAAGCGCTGCACAAAGGCAAGCAAGAGCAACAAAACGCGGAGAGAGAATAACCATAATGAATTGTAGTCAATAGAGTGAATATGGGGTGAAAAGGGTGCCAAGGGAGCGTGCGACTGGCGCAGAAGAATCAAGACGATGAAGATGGGATAGGAGAAGATGGAAGATAGCGCTGCCTGACGCTACTAGGATCACCGGGATCCAGAGAGAGAGAGCAAGGGTTGAGAAGAAAGAAAGACGCTCACGGGGTCGGCTTTTATAGCCTCGGGTTGGCATGTCTAGGTATTGTCAGCCAACGATTCAGACGAGATTGAATCAGCCTAGCAGTCCAAAATGAAATCCCCGACGGATCTGACCAACCGTCGGACCGTGCTACGTCAGGCAACAAGTATTCATTTCAGCGAGTAGGAGTCTGGGTTTCGCACCTTGGGTTGATCGCAACACTGGCTTCAATTCAGACTGCTTGCAGCGACTTGAGACCGGTTGCCCCCATCGCGTTTGTCCTCAACTGTTTCATGGCTCAGAGGGTTAGAACAAAGTGTGCCCGTAGTCTGTCAAGGGAACACTAAGGGACGAATGAGTCCATGCGGCACCAGCTCCAGTAGTGTATATTTGAATGGCGGCCCCGGCCCGTGCCAGTGGGTCACGGTCAGCATGGGTCGGACCACAATATGTTACCAATCAACCACCGAGGCCCGATACAGTGGTAAGGTTTGGACTTTCACAAGCATTGCAAGGTGAAGTGTTGCGTCAATGGCTCAGACGGAGTGGCCGTGGGCCATCGGACCGGCCCAGAGTTCAAAGCTTGCAATTGGTCTGGCTTCCAAATGTTTACGTAATCCAGGTTGTCGCCACACTAGTACTGATCCGTGTGACTTTCGGGCTCAGGTGCGGTTCCGTCCCAACCCAGATCGACGACGGGCATTGCGGTTCCAGCTCTGTGTTGTTTTGTGTACTACCGAGGATTGGTCCTCCTTCACTCAGTTTTCGCCACGAGTCAATCCAGCCTCGCCGATTAGCCGGAGGAGCCCACGGCGGGACCATGCTCGTGCACCATGTCAGAGTTCGATAATGATCAATTGTGTCTTTTAATCGCGCAACTCTGGCGCTTTATCATAGGCATGGACGCTCATGTCCTTAATTTATTCTTCTCCCATGTCCCCGTCTTTTGAGGTCCTCTTTGAACTCTCCAGTCTGCCAAATGCAGGAGATGAAGGGGAATTGACCGGAATTCGCATGACGGGGCACAGCTACACCCTTAACTTCCTCCCCGTTTTGCTACCGATGCTCTTTGACCAGAGATTCCAAGCACAAGGTATTTCAAAATGTCATAGATGTTCCAACGGGTGCTCGGCTTACTGTCAGGTATGCTTTGCGCAAGCACCATCATGGTGCTCTTTGCCTTCTGGCAGAGACGCGGAGACGTTGCGTAGGCATCGGGGAAGGATACGACACGGGTCAAATCCCATTATGAAAGTAACATAGAATGCCTCAGTGGAACAGGGAGTATAAAGCACATCTAAGGATCGTCCATCCATTTGACCATCAGAACTTGTAGGCTACTCAAGCCGCGGCTACCCAGTTGGTGCAAATACTTATGGAGGGGACCTCCGTGATACGCTACGAGACAAGCTGTACGCCGCAGTGGTGAGGAGGTTTGTAATACAGACTGCAAAGCCTCAGAGCACAAAGTTGCTAGCATTAGCTATGTAAGTAAAATGGATCAAGGCCTAGGGTTCAACGTGAACTCATTGCACTACGTAGGACAGTCACATCTTCGTGAACCGACTTTTGGTAAGTCCTGAATTCCTTTGTTGACAATTGCCATTGATACAACACCTAGGCTCGTCTCGTTCCGGCGGTTTTCCTTTACAATGTAACATTGTGGAATAGATACTATCGTACTAGGAGGTGTCAGAGCAGTCTATAGTCATTGATATTCACTAACCAGCATGTAGTTGCCAGGATGTCCCTTCGTTGGTTTTCGGTGAGTTACCTCACCGTCACCACGCGCCGCGACAATGGTTTCAGTGCATAGGCATAGGCAACCACGTACGGGATCAACGTTTTCAGCCGGAACTCCAGATTAGACGATTGCATACTGAAAATTTCCGTCGAAGTTGGCCGAATTGCGAGTTCACTGTAGCCCGCAGGAAGTCGTTCTTTGATCTCCCAGGTTTAACTGTTCATCCGTGCCATGTGGCGCTTACAGTGGTTCTTTATTGGATATAGGCTCCTTCTTCCCCTTTGATATTTCGTATCCACTAGGCCAACAAAGCAACCCTTGCCCTACCCAGAACTGGCCAGAATGTCGGAATTAACCTGTGTAAACATTTTGGCAGATATGTCAGGCACGTCCGAGTTTCATCAAGAATATCGTTGTGTTGACTGGTCAGTCAGATGGTCCCGTGCGTGCCCTGTGCCTCCGAAGATTCCGCAGCTGTGCGTCCTGGTCGAAATTTTCGGATCTGGAGAGGTCCCTGCCGCTACACGTGCTATTCCAGATGATTTTCTACCACTGGATCCGGAAGACACGTGTAAATCATGGGTCCGTGCGGTGAAAGTATTCTATTTAAAAGAAATCGATCCAGCCATCTCCCTCAGTCCGTCTTTCCATACGTTACCGCAGTAAGCCCTCACGCCGCACCCCTTCTTTGGATGATAATATCAGTTCATAGATATCAGTGATAATGTCTGACGACTCCGCGTATGCTACGGCACCTTTCGACCATGCAAAGGCAGATATCATCTTGCGTTCATCGGACGATATCGATTTCCGTGTCTTTAAACTTTTCCTCTCCCTCGCATCGCCATTTTTCGAAACCCTCTTCGACATCCCGCAGCCCGCCGAAGAAGACGCAGATCAGGAACTCAAGGATGGGCTCGTCGTCATTCCTGTAACAGAAGACGGCAAGACTCTCGATGCCCTCCTTCGCTTCTGCTACCCGTGCACCTTGGCAGAGGACCCCAAGTTAGAAGTGCTGAAGGATGCCATGGAGGTCTTGGAGGCGTCCAGGAAGTACTCCCTAGATGCAATCGAGAAGAAGGCTCGACAAGCAATCGCAAGCCCCAGGATCCTCGAGGCAGAGCCTCTACGATGCTTTGCGATCGCGCATCGAGGACGCTTGCGAGAGGAGACGCTAATCGCTGCAAAGTACACATTGACGCAGCCGCTTATTCCGTCGTGGTTTCAAGAACTTGATCTGATTACTGCGACCGATCTGCTCTCCCTACTCACTTACCACAAGAAGTGTGGTGACGCTGTCTATGCACTAAGGTTCGACCTTTCGTGGATCACGTCTCATTACGGGAGCGTGCAGGCCTGTTCCTGGTTGTCTGGACAATTGGGAGACTACGGTTATGGTAACTGTAGGTGTTTAAGGTCAAATACACCCAGATACAGCCTATCAATACTCGGCTTCTCCCTTCAATGGTGGGAGGACTTCATGGAGGAAACTTTCACAGCACTGCGAGACAAGCCATGCAAGGAAACTGTGCAGGCTACTGCGGAAAAGACAGTGCAGGCCGTCAAAGGATATAATTGTCAAGGCTGCTCCTCGAAGGTCACCGAAGGCATGCGCGACTTTATGGATTTATTTACGAGGAAAATAGAAGAGACTATTTCTCAGGTAAGCTATACTCCCATGGAAATCCATCATAAATCCCGACAGGTTCCTTGATAGATCGAACTGGAGTTGCAGTTTTAGAGGGGCGGACTGATAGAATTGCTAGTAGTGTCAGAACAGGGTGTTATCAGATTGAGCGGCGTCTCGCGTTGGCGTCTACGATGGAACTAGATCTGCTTGGAGTTTAGAAGCTTGTGTGGCTTGTCTAGCGAGAAGACTCCTTCCAAGAAATGTGTATGTTTCCTGAATTCGCCGCGCGCACTTGAACTTCCAAGTTCCGAACGATCCGCGTAAAGGTCCCTGGTGGATTTGAGCTCTAAGGGAACGTGAACCCGGGTCGGGAAACACCCACCGGGGCTCCTCGAGCCGGCCCGGGCAAGTTCGTTCGAAATGGCTACTATGTTGCTACGACAGTGGCAACAGCACTGCTACAGGGATAAACCATACTAGAGGCTACTGTTGGAAATAGGTGTCAAGTTAGCAAGCATGTGCGCAGCCGCCAGCGCAAGCGAACTGAGCAAGTGTCATTGTTCGCATGCGGCACGAATGTCAGATGAGTGTCGCACACACTTGACCTCTTTGTTATCTTTGTATCTGTCAGACTATTTCATTTGATAGCCTTATGCTTCACTCTTTGGGGTCCAATACGTTCCGTATATAAAGCCCATTTCTTTGTACATAGATACCTCAGTCCGTTGCACCGCACAGCGACCGAGGTGAGCTAACCATTATCTACATCTACCTACTCGAGCTTATCCTTACATAGTTTGTCCCTCGATAGCCGTCGTGCTCCCTTCCTTCTGTCCTCCTATTTCTTTCAGGTTAAATAATGACACTTGCTTAGTTCGCTCGCACTGGCGGCTGCGCACATGCTTGCTAACTTGACACCTATTTCCAACACTCCCCCTCAAGCCGTGCGCAGACCGAATTCGACGGCGAAGTGCTTAACCATGGGGGGCGGTAATGCTTTGGTAAGCGAGCCCACATCGGCGGTTGGGCAGATCTTGCCATTTTGTCAACGGCTCAGTGGGTGAAAATGAAAACAAACATATATTTCGATGTGTTCGTGCGTATGTGGTGCTGATGATCTTTTGTGAGCACGATAGTGGACTGATTATCGTTGGGCCATCACCTGGTTCAGGTGGGTCCTCTGCTGTGGTCGCGTGATATTCGATGTAGCTGATGACTTCGGCGTAATCTGCGGTAGGTTCAGGTGCTCGGCAGCTCGCCTGGGATGTCTGGGTGGTGGCTTGGATGGCCTAGGTACGTTTCTTGTAGTGCGCTTGTATCATTCATACCGACTTGCCTCCTTGTCAGCTAGCGACTCCGTTTCGACTCGTTTCGGGTCGCGGCGCGCGACGCTTGTTGCGCCATCCATCTGGCCTCGTTTTCCATCGTATATGTCGCCTATACCATCGTTTCTGCGCTTCCGACGGTCTTCGACGCCTTCCACTGCTCCCTGGTCGCCCTGCGGGTCTTCTGGCTCTTTAACTTAATATAGACGGCGTAGCCGAAAGAGAGTGCATCTTCGACAGATGTTACTAACAGTCTGAGTCGCACTACGCAAATTTTCACCGTGTTTACCAGCAGTTGATCGAGTCTAGTTTGCATAGCTTCTGTGCAGCACACCTCCAGCTAACTAGCAAGTTGGGGCGTTCATTATATTTCACGGGGCCTACCGCAGAAAGCTCGAGCATCCTCGGTTAGTGATACCATGGTGCCAGAGATATCGCTCTTTGATAATACAGAACGAGATGGACAATGAATGACCCTTCATAGCTCGCCTACTTGATGGAATACCCCCCCAGTTAACTGAAGAACCTTGGAATATGTTGACCTAGTATAAAGACTGTAAGGACTGTGAGGACTGTACTAGGTAAGTAATTGAGTATAAGGAGTGTGTAGCGTGGCGGGAGGAGAGACGACGCGACGCTGCGCGGTGTCCGTAAAAGGAAATGTAAGATGTAGTAACATAGACTACGGTACGGGTATAACAACGGGCTGTCCTCCAACAAAGAACAAGGGCGAAATCGGAGCTAGCCACAGACATTAATCTGCACCACGAACCTACTATACCATTGTCCACCCGCAACCAAGCTTGTCGCAGATTTCTCCTATCTTTCCCACCGCTCGCGATTTCTGGTAACTTTTGAGATCTCGCTTTCATGCGCACGCTTGACAGAGCGAGAGTCGATGAGGACGATTGGAGTGTGGGCATAGGTGATGTAACAATAGGTATGGAAGTGGCAGAGGAAGAAGAGATGGACAAAGCGCGAATCATGCTACAAGTCTTAGTTTTAGAACACGGTGGTCAAAGAAAATAAGATGCCACTCACAACGAAATGCCAAGAATTGAAGCCCATAATCACGCCCAGTGTCAAACTTACGCTATGACACAGTAGGCATAGCCTCCTGAACCTCCGTGCTCTTCGCCGATGGATATAAGTACATCGTCTGGTTTTGGGGTGGAGGAAAAGTATGCAATGATACTCGTAAATGTATCCATTGCTGGGTGTCAAGGTGCAAGCAACACTGGGGACGGAAGGAAACGTTGAATATGGGCCCAGGCTCCGTTTCTTCACGCAGCTTTATAGTGAAGTCATTTTACCCTCTAATGATGCGGGACTCGGAGTCTCATGTGCCACTCCTGTCAGACGTGAAACATCGCGTCGTTGCAATTAACCAAACATGACCATGTTCCCTCCTGTCATCTTCATGAGAAACAGGTACCCTATCAGGCATGCTCGACTGTTGGCTCAGCTCAAGGCACCTTAGCCGACGTCAGGAGTGAGCGCACCTCGGGCAACACCTTTCTGGAGCAATGGTAATCTCATAGATCTAATTTCCTTCGTAGGTGATAATATGTCTCTTAGACCACGGATCCCAAAGGCGTCGATCGCCGACGATCGATAATCCACCGGTGCAATCGGGAGCAATAGTAGTCTCAGACTAATTTCCTTTGTAGGTAAGTAAGTAAGTAGGTAATAGTGTCCCTTAAGCAGATCCCGAGGGCCTCGCTCGAGCCTCCACCCGCCCTCGTTACTAAGAGCCTGTTCAACAACCAGGGAAGAGTTGCTATATCGGCTAAGTACTGTTAGGCGCCCATTAGCCGATGTAACTGCATCAGTCTTGCATTACAGCTTACGCGGCGTTTTTTACGGACATTTCGGCACCATCTGCGAGCTCTGACTGGCTAGCTATGGGTTGACTGATGCCTCTTGCCCTAAAAAAAACGAGAACGCTTTGGATGCAATTTCTCGGCCGACAGGTGTGGAACGCAAGAGCCCCGGCTACGTACTATCCCCCCAGTGCATTCGACAGCCATGGGCAGCAGCACTTTTTTGAAACAACATACTTCTTACCAATATCCATTGCATCCGCACTCTGCTATAGACCACCACAAAGTTGAACGAAGTCCCTGTGAGCTCAAATCATTGAGATAGACCTGTTGTCACGCACACCACAGTGCCGCAGCCAAGCTTTAGCTTATTTCAGACACAGAGTACGAAATCGGCACTGTGACATAGAGTAACCTCGGTGTGACATCTGTGTGACCTGCCGACTGCTCATGCTGCTGAATGCACTGTATTATCACCTACCATGAGGTTACACACACCACGAGTTTACATAGTCATGCATTGCCAAATTCAAATCCCACCCGGCATGGCCAATGAGTGGATTGTCCATTGTGAGGTGTATGTAGCATGGTATGATACGAGTCATGGTTAGCATAAAACGTAGCATGCATTATCAAACAAGTGAGGAATTTTCTCATTATGGCATAAGCTTGATATACAGTATTCAGCCTGAGCGAACGGCTGGATTATCCCTGATGGATATCCAGAAGGGGTTGAATGAGTTCCGTTGAAGATTAAAAATGTTAATGGAAAGACTGACCCGAAAATGCGATATATAGGTGAATCTTGCACAAACGATGGTCCCGTAGCCTGAAAGGCTTGGTTCAATGTCACAGCCATGGTATTTGGCAATGGCAGTGAAGCACCGGCACTAGGACCAGAACAGCTCTTTAACTGCCCCATTCTAGGAGCGACCCCAAGCAGGAAGACGGTGGTGAAGAGGTTCTCGGCACAAGCTCAGCTTCTGTGGACAAGTCTAGGCTCCATATTTCAGCTGCACACAGCAAGCGTGATTCCGCCCAGTGTCACACTACAATGTCTATCTCGATGAAAACAGCTCAGAATCGACTCGTTCAACTTCGTAGAACAAGTATATACATGATATTTTCGATGTACACCTGAGGACAGTAAAGATTATGAGCTTTGACAGAGTGTGTAAACTCGTGGTGCGTGTAACCTCGTGGTAGATGATAGTATCTGTTCCTTATGATGGCGACAGGAGGGAATATGGTTATGTTTGACGACACAGTGTTTCACGTCTGATTGGAGTAGCACATGGGACTCCGAGTCTGGCAGGTGCGGCTGTGCGTTGCGAGTCGTTACAGGGTGGATGACTTCACTATACTACTTAAAGCTGCGTGAAGAAACGAAGTAGTTGCAAACTCAGACTCGAGCGCCCACAAACTTTGATTGGGCGTGTTCGGCATACGGTTGGTCGATGGGTCACTGACCCCTATCTGAGCCCCAATTGAAGTTTGTCGGCGCTCGAGTCTGGGTTTGCCTGCCAGGGCCTCGACTAGCCGAAGCTTTCGCATCACCGGCTAATGGCCGCCTAACAGTATTTACCCGATATAGCAGGCTCTAACCTCGTGGTAGGTGATATGTAGTACCTGTTTCTCATGAAGGCGACAGGAGGGAACGTGGTCATGTCTAACTAATTTCAACGACGCGTTGTTTCATATCTGATTTGACGTGACATCTCACCTTGCAACGCTTGTGAAAGTCCAAACCCTACCGGTTGCCACTGTATCAAGCCTCGGTGGTTGACTGGTAACACATTGTGGCCCGACGCACGCTGACCGTGACCTAATGGCATGGGCCGGGGCCGCCGTTCAAACGTACTACTGGAGCCACTAGTGCCATGAACTCGTTCATCCCTTAGTGTTCCCTTGACAGAATACGGGCACACTTCGTTCTAACCCTCTGAGCCATGAAACTGTAAGCCCATTGGCATACACATCACTGCGTGCACTACAGTATATATCTCGCCGCACCGCATAGATGTAGAGCAGTCGCCCCTTGTCTCGTACCTCGTAGTCACCCACAGAGATCGTAGTCCTGTTCTGTTCTGCCCGATCCCTCAGTATTCCCGCCATTAGCCACGGCGGGCTTCCAGAAACGGTCGAGGACAAACGCGATAGGACCCGGGCAGCCGACCTCAAGTCGCTGCAAGCAGTCTTCCACCGCACTACGAGGCAGCCTGTGCGGCTCTACTAGTATGGCAAAAGTGCTCTCGGATCGGAATGAGTAGTCACGGTGCTGCCGTATTGTGCTTGACCGCGTATACGAATGTGTTGGATCCGTTTGGGGCTCAACAAGTTGCACTGCTTGTCTAGGAGTGCGCTCCTGAATTCTGATCAAGGGGTTGAGATTTGCACGTTTCCGATAATTAGTACCAGTGGCAGGATAGCTCGGAGTCTCAACGAACTGGCGATTGCCGTTTTGAGAGGTGTTTTACCGTGTTTTTTCGAAGAAGAACTACGACACACATATGACAGAGTCCAGAGCTACTCGAAAGGCAGAAAAAAACCTCAAAAAGGCCCGGATCGAAAAACCTGGCCAGTCAAGAAAAGGTGTCCTGTCAGACCAACAACAACCTGCGAAATGCAAGCCGTTTGTCTCGTTCTCCCAAAAAGATAAGGGAAAGCAGAAAGAGATCCCCGCAGACGCCACGGACACGCCATCCAAGTCTGAGCTACCCCGTTCATTCGTCGTCGTTGCGGGCTCGTACGAAAAGCTGCTCTACGGACTGGATGGGACGGTCACGTCCTTTGAATCCGGCTACGAGTTCCATTTGAAACCCATCTTCATCTTTCCTGCACACGTATCGTCCATTAAAGCCGTCGCTGCATCACCGAATGGAGGGAAATGGTTGGCTACGGGTAGCTCTGACGAAATCGTGAAAGTGTGGGACTTGGCGAGACGGAAAGAGATCGGTGGCCTGATGCACCACCAAGGTGTGTGCTCGTGCGTGCGTCATCAAAGGTTGGTCAACATGATGACGTTCTAGGATCTATCACGTACCTCCAATTTCCGACGCGCTCTCATTTACTCTCTGCGTCCGAGGACGGTACGCTATGCCTTTTCCATGCGCGAGATTGGACCGTCCTGCGCTCGTTCAGAGGACACAAGGGCCGCGTGAATTCTGTCGCAATTCACCCTTCTGGGAAGGTTGCACTGAGTGTCGGACAGGACAAGACGCTGCGTATGTGGGACCTGATGCGCGGCAAGGGATCAGCAAGCACGAAGTTAGGGAAAGGTGAGGTCGTTGCTGTCAGTAGAGAGTGCTGCTCAAAGCTAGCGAGCAAGAGGGAGAAGTTGTAAGATGGTCGTTGTCGGGCTCAATGTTCATCGTCCAGTCTTTGTGTTCTCTCGACGTGTTCTCTACGGTACGTGACCTTCTATCCAGGTACATCTCTCGCTCACGTCTCATCGCTGTGGAGAATATGGCTTTGCAACATACTATCACGCACTCATCTAGAATACATGGCGTGCGATTCTGTAAACGTGTAAACGGCGATGGGGAGCTTCTATTGGTCGCAGCCGAAGACAAAAAGGTGTCGATATACCAAGTATTCGAGGATCAGCGATCCATGCCTATGATAATCGCCGAGTTGGTCGGCCATTCAAATAGGTTCGTTAGGGTATCCTGCGCGCGTAGATCGACTAATCGATCCGTCACTAGGGTCAAAGCCATCGAGACGCTCCGCATCGCGCTCCCGGTAACCAGGCAAGATGCACGACAATCGACGACGATCGTCTGTACTGTCTCGTCTGACGGCATGATATTCGTGTATGACTTAGCAGCACTACCTGCGGAGACAAACGAAAAATTACAGCTACGCCCGGCAGCGGAATATGACACCAAGGGCACGCGTCTGACATGCTTGGCTGTTGCTGAGGGGAGATCTGCTGGAGGACCGACGGTCGTGAATGGGAAGCGGAAAGAGCGGGAAGAGGATGCGGAGAATGAGGAAGAAGTAGAGTGGGAACCGCAATTTGAGGAGGAAGCGAATGTAGAAGTGGATGCAGAAGAGGGCGAGAACTTCGAGGAATTATAGCTAGTAGCGTGCGCAACCAAGGAACGGCGATCTCAAACGTCCTTCAAATGGAAAGTGGTGACTGCGACGCAATCAAAGAATCACCCATGCTCACTGAAGTACTGACTGCCCGCCAGCCCTATCATGTTGAGGGTTACAGAGACAACCAGAATGTCTCGGTGAATGAATGTCCCGTAACTTATTGTCCGCTATTTTGAACGACTGGGACCGGCTCACAAAGCGAAGCCTGTTGTTAATTATAGTGCTACCCGGTCAAACCATCCATCGTGAACGTCGAGTCAGATTGGCCCCAGGTCCCATGCGCATGTTCACAGGAGGAAAGGTTGACACACGTATCATCCTTGCTCGGAACCCAAAGTTAGGGTTAGGGTTGCTACTACGCATTTGGAGTCGCGGACCCGCAAGCTCAGTAAGCCGTGGTCCGCCATGAACGCTGCAAGGCTCAAGCGGAAACTCGGCGACTTGGGCGTCGACACTTCGAGCAGGAGAGCCAACGAAAACTTTTGCTTGGTAATGTTTCTCCGTATTCTCCTTCCTGCACGGCTCACCGTTCTGTAGATCGGCACGCCTCTGCCACCCCTCGAGAAATCGAAAGACACGGGCGAATTCGTGCCGCTTTGGAAGCAAGAGGTCGGTCTCCACTCGTCAGTGGGCTATTTATCTGATGTCTTGCCCGTATTAGGTGAGAGACGAAAAGGGCCGAAGAAGACTACACGGGGCTTTCACAGGGGGGTTCTCTGCTGGCTACTTCAACACCGTCGGTTCAAAGGAAGGTCCGTCTACTTGAATCTATCTACTTGTCATCTGTGAACTGTCTCATATCTAGGATGGGCGCCTTCGACATTCGTTTCTTCGCGAGCGGATCGCGCCAAGGCTCGGACGGCGAAACCGGAGGACTTTATGGACGAAGAGGACCTCGCAGAGCTTCGCGAGGACCAAAAGCTAGTCAGCGAATACGAACAGATGGACATCCTTGGGGGTACAGAGGCTGAGAAAGCCCATCGGACTGGGATAGACGACAGCCAAAAAGAGTGCGCTCAATCCCGGCTGTCTCTTGGCTCTTTGTTCACCTCCAGCATGACAGCTCGATCACGCTCGCACTCGAACAAACGCTTCTGCCTGCGCCGAAGGATTCGGTTGGTGGGCGTATTCTCAAGAGGATGGGTTGGAGACCGGGTCAGGGTATTGGTCCGAGGGTGACGTGGCGGCAGCGCGAGATCCAGCATGGTCGTGATCCAGACAAAGTGGGGCCGGACGTGGATGATGAGGCCAAAAAACACACTTATGCGCCGAAAGATACGCCGGTGATCGTCGTGCCTAGAAAGGATGACTTCCATGGACTTGGATACGCAAGGTCGTTGGGCCTGCATGCAAGCTTAGGGGTTCACAGACAAGGTACGCGAGACACTCAGGGGCCACAACTTGCAGGTATGTCTGGCTGTCAGTCTTTGCATTTGTTGTTGTTCACGTTGATTCGTAAGGTGGTTTCGGATTGGGTGCGCTGAACGACGCAGAGGAGGATGACTTGGATGTCTATGATCACACAACAAATCATGCAAGAAGTCGACACGCTTTCGATATCAACGACATGGCTGATGAAGAGCGTGTAGTTGTTGGAGGTCGTGGGGCCAACTCGAGCAGTGTCCCGGCACCATCGGTAGGCTCCACCTTCCGTTTGGGGGGGTGGACAGCGTGCTCACGTATTTCAGACGCAAGCAAATGCACAAAACATATTCCGCGACGGCCAACCTGTACTTCCTGGGTTCAAACTTTCAAGAAAACCGGTAGCAGAAGACATGTGGTAAGTCGTTTGTGGAGTCAGGGTCCCTTCCACTTATGTCGGTCCTTGCAGGTTTCCTATACCAGAGGTACCAAAAGAGTGGAAACCCAATCCCAGGGCTCTTTGGGAACAGGAGAAGGCAGCGCGTAGCGATAAGGAAAATATACCACATTTCCCTGTACCCGGACAACCTCAATCGCACGCCCAATGGAAAGCTGGGATAACCCCAGATCAGGTTTGATTCCTCGAGTGACGCGACGTTCATCCGTCTGATCCACCCCCTAGCGAGGTGCTGCACTAGGAGAGATGCCCCTTCCATCCGCACCGCGATCCATCTTTGAATATATGTCGAAGAAAGACCAGGAACGGATTAAAAATATCGCGGCAGGCCGCTTCACCGGTCCCTCTACAGACAACGCAGAACAAGAACCAACACCCTCAGCGAGCACACTCCCACCTCAAGGACCTTATATCCCGCACACAGAACCTCACATTGCGCAGGCTGCGTTGCAAGGCTTTCAACCCTTCACTTCCAACCCCAGCAAACAATCCCGATATACCGCCTATTTGCGTGCACACGCGGAACCTGGCTCTGGCGTCTCTATACCTGCGCGCCTGCCGGCCCAGACCCCAGAGAAGTACGCACTCGAAATGAGCGAGTTCGCCAAAGCCGCTGCGCTCTTTCGTCCTGTTTCGGGAGCGATGGCAGGACGTTTCACGAGCGCCGCTGTTCTCGAGCTGGGTCCCAAGGTGATCGAAGGGCTGCACACCCCGAGCGCTGAACCACCCCCAGAAGAGACAGAGCAAGAACCGGCCGTGGAGGAAAAGAAGGAAGAAGAGCCCAAGGTGCACGCCGCGCGGTTGGGCATGTACGGTCCGATGACGAGGGAGGTGAAACCGTGGCAGCCTGCACGACTGCTGTGTAAGCGGTTTGGCGTCAAAGATCCCAACCCGGACGTGCACTTTGACACGCCGGAGACGGAGGCGCCGACGTCTGCTGCTGCGGACGTGGTGCAGAATACGGACGTGACGAGTGGTGTGGGTGGCTCCGGGGCGGGCGGCGTTGCGGAAGCGTCGCCTGGTACTGCCGCTCCACAGGGCAAACGAGATTTGGCGAACATTGGTCTGGGAGACGACGATGGACAAGGGGACGACATCCTCACTTACGAGCGCCCACCTATGAGTATCTTCAAGGCCATCTTTGCAAGCGATGACGAGGAGAGCGATGATGAAAAGGACAAGGAGGACAAGGAGGACAAATTACCTGAGGACGACGTCACTGAGGCCATGGTTCCGTCACAGCCCTCAACGTCGGCACAGACGGCAGAAAAACCCAAACCTGCAGAGACGTCGGTCCCCGCGCAGACTGCGACGAATGTCACGAAGGAACCCGCCGCAGTGGACAAAGTGGATTTGTCAACGTTCAAACCGACGTTCGTTCCTCGTGACTCGCAATCACAGTCGACGAACGGGAAAGCGTCCACGACGAAAGAGAGGAAGAACAAGAAATCCAAGGGAGGTGCGCTTGTGTCGTTTGACGTGGACGAGGATGGCGGGGAGTCGCTCTCGATACTGGCCCGACGAGAAATTAAGGAACGGGACCGTCCAAAGAAGAAACGGAAGAAGCACAGAGAGCACGAAGAGGAGGAAGTGTGGGTAGAGAAGCCACCGCCGGATATCGTCCGGGATCTCCCCATTGAGAGACCCAGGGACGAGAGCGACGTAATAAAAGTGGATGATGCCCCAGCTGAGGGCACCATTGGACCACCGCGGGGGCGAAAACGTGCCGTGGATTTCTTGTAGTTTATGGTACGTTGCAATGGTGCACATGTTTGATATCAGCATTGTTGTATTTACGATGAATCAGTGATCTCGTTGACAGTCGCGCATTCCCTGACTGAGCCCCAAAGGAACCGTCTGAAAGTGTTGTCCGGTACTAATAAGAATACATCTGTCACTTGGCGGACAACTTTCTGAATTTGCCCTGCGTCCACACCCTGTACATCTTTATTTGCCTCTTCCTATTCACGAGCAATCTCCGATCCACCCCTAGTTGTTCGATAGCAAATAGAGGGTGAGGTGGGCAGGACGTGAGAGGAACGAGGAGGTTTGGGTGGATGATGGCGGGTGGGCCGGCTGCATTCGGATTTTGGGGTGAACACATCAGCTGGTCTACTGACGGCTCAGAAGGTGAACCATGTGATAATGAGGTTCCACCGTCCTCCTCCTGTCCTAGAGACTCCGTCACCTCTTCTATGGTTCTGACAGTCGTTTGTGATGGCGATGCTCGAGAGCCGGTGAACATGAGCGCCAATTCGTCTTTCATGGGGCGGGGGTTGGTAGGGAGTAGTAAAATGTAGATAGGATTACCCACCCAACTCGAAAAAGTACACGCGCGTCTTGTCTCCGCGTATATAGAAGTTGTCTTCGAGCATTCTCCCGGACTTGAACCGTAGTTGGGTGAGATCGTACCGGCCATAGTCACGGACAAGGACGATCCCATTTGGCTTTAGCATCTGCCAGACAAGATTAGTTATGCACCCCACGGCGGAACTGAGCACACGTACTCGGTGGATGTTGGCCATCGCCTTTCCCCACTCGTTTGGGTGCAGGGCACTCAGGACGAAGACACATAGCACGATGTCGACTGTTTCTGGTCCGACCCCTGGTGGTGATATGTTCTCTGATGCGAGATCCCATACCGCGGCTTGTATTGAACCGACAGGCGGATTGGCATATAGTAGATTGTTCTGCTGGCACACGTAGGTATGCTGGGCCGCGTAAAATGGACGATAAGGTACGTGCCTGTACTAGCTTGACTGCGTGGGAAGAGTAGTCATACGCCCGAATCGCAAGTCGAGGGTTCATGTTAGCGGAAAGTAGTGGAAAAGCGGCATTTCCAGCACCTTGACCGAGTTGGTTAGAGGAAACATTGTCCTGACCGCGCGAATCGGCCTCTCACCACAGCCGATTTCACAGATGGTGATCTCTCCTGCCTGATCCGTTTAGCAACGGTATACACAAGAAACGAGCAGGACGCGTACCTCTGGGTCCGCAGCAGCCAATAGCTCTGGAAATTCTAGATGCAACCTATGTCAAAGTGAGACAAAAGTGAACGGTCATGATCAACGTGGCAACATACCATTTTCTGTCACGAAAAAAATTGTCTGCATTTGTTTTATAGAAATTATCCCTGGTCGTTCTTCTGTCACGGTGCAAGACTCGATGCTGCAGGAGAATATTCTCACCAGTATTTAGCGGGTGTTGAGTTGTATTTCTCCCTATCTTCGTCAGATACGGGAGCAAGTCGCTGTCTTTGAAGAGAAGCAGCGATGTGCTCTGACTGATCCTCTGGTGGTGGGACGTGATCCCACGCATTCTGAGTCCAGACGTCCGCGTCCTCTGTCAGGAATCTGAGGTTCGTCGGCGTATAGCGGGAATGCGACGATCACCAGGCTCACCTCGAGCCAAATGGAGGGTTCTCAGCGTTGATGTCGTGCACAGACGAAGTTAGTTTTTGGGTTCTTGCCATAACGATCACCGAGGCAATGTGCTTCGCGATATAGATCGTGCGCAAACTGCATCGGGACGATACTGGAACCGAGTCGGCGCGAGACAGCCACCGGCCCGCTGCACAGCCAGCTCAGGCACGGACCGACCGTGCGAAAAGCGATGGTCCATGGACCGACGGTGAGTCGGAGGGGAGGAGGGGGTCAACGTTATTCACTGGAGAATTTCGGACGGCATCAGGACGGGTCGCTGCGGGGCTGGATCTTCTAGACCCCGCAGAAATCGAAATAAATTATTCAGCGCTTCCCCATGACGGCAATCGAGCCAAGTTTGGGACTGCGCCTGCGTTGCGCCTGACTTGCGGCGGTGGGCCAGCGTCTTCTGCGACGCATTCGATCGCACTGAACCTCGTCGTCGTCGTTGTCGTCGCCGCTCTCGCTCGTAACGTCGACCCGGAGTCCGACTGCAAGGACCCCGCAGACAACATACAGCAACTGATTCTGAAATCTTTTGTCGTTTCTGCGCCGTGATCTGCTTCTGGCTTTCCCTCGCATCATGTCTACCCTCCAATCCAACCCTAGACCACCCCCACCCGGAGACGAAGATCTTCAACACCTCTACGACGAAGTCTGGCGCATCTTCGGCGAAGAATCCACCTCGCCTGCAGAGCGTACCCCTCGCACCGCTGCCTCAAGAGACCACTATCCCAACGCTTTCCGCGCCGAACCGGATCCGGCGACTCCCCTCGCATCCACAGTAAGAAATTCCCCTCCTCGCCTTCCACGTACGTACCATCCTTCTGCCTCGTCACGGATAGCCTCCCAACTATCTCATTAGAACAACCCCCCCATCCCCCCACCAATATCGAGTCTGCTGTTTCCCCTACTACCCAAAGGCGGCTGAGACCACTACCCCTTCCACCTGGTGCCGCCCTTCCCCCAGTTTCCGGCTCAGCAGATCCTCATGAAGTCTCTTATCCTGTGACCAACACCTCTCGTCCAGGGACAGCAACTGTCGACAGGTATGCAAGTGCTTGACCGTCGTGCTATTTATCTCACGCTTCGTCTCCAGTCGCCGCCAGTTGCCCCAAGCACCTGGCCAATCTCCTGGTTTCATGAGCAGCCGGGGTTCGATCAGCTCTGCAATATCCCCCATTGCCGGAAGGCTGACGATGACTTCTCATTCAGACACTGTCCCCAATATCTACAAGCCTGTCCCAGCCGTTCCCACCCATGCTAACAGTTCCAGTCCAGCCGTGGATGATATCCGCGATCAGTTGTCTCGTACATCTTCGGTGCGACCGCCTGGTGCTTTGCCGCCGACGATTCCAGGATTTAATGGCCAATATGATGAGAATATGCTCCTTGACATGTACACGGAGGAGCCTCTCAGAAGCCGCCCATCCAATCATCAACAACTGTCTGGCCAATCAAGATTCGCAGAGCCATATACGCCCGTGATTACCCGTCCGCCTCCAGATAGCAGCGTAAGCGCACCTGTCATTTCACGTGTCAAGGATCTTCAACCTCAACATTCTCCATCGGCCGACTTCATCAACCGTAAGTTATCGGTCCCAGTACCCGAGCCCGTGGCACTGACGCTGTCACTCTCATAAGACTCGGACGTTGCGCTGGGCCGTGCTACTTCAACAGGGTCAACAGTTTCGTCAGCTCAAACCGACCTCCTCGGAAGGAATCTATCAGCTACCACTACGGCTACGACTTACAGCCAAACATCGAAAGGTAGTCCCTCATTACTCGCAAGGGACAATTCGGTCACTTCCTACACCTACGCTTCCTCAGCTGACGGGCCCTCTACAATTGGATACCTCGAAACGTACGACGGTTCTGTAAATGGATATGACGTTCAGCGTGGCAGTATGGAGTCCTTCGACCGCCCCCGCCCAAATGACTACGGTGCTGCCGGCAGCTCCGCAGGAGCGTTGGCTGATCAAGAGGACGAAGATGTAGACTACCTCACTGACAGCGACGATCCGGACCCGGATCGTTTCGTCAACTTCAGTCTCCTCTCTCATCTTGCTGTTAGGTTACGGGACAAAGTTCCAAGGGGCATTCATGTCAAGAGCAGCATTCCCTATCCACGTGCCTTTACTGGCAAGGACATAGTCGTGCGTGGTTACGTTCCCGCTATTCATCGTCTTGATAATGATCTCTTACAAGTCGACGATCCAATCCCAAATCCAACGAGAGCTGCTGATTAACCACGGTGTCTCTACCGCAGATAGGCGTGCAGCCTTACAGGTAGCGCGTAGCCTTCAAAGTCAACTCTTCTTCTATGAAGTTGAATGGGGTGATAAACCGCTCCAGGATGGAGTCGAGGACGTGTACATGTTCCTGGACGATCTCGAGGGTAATTCGGAATCACAGAGGGAAAGAGAGGAGCTGCCGACAGCTGTGATCACTATGCTCACGAAATGTTACACCTCGACGTGTAGTGAGGAAGACCCTTGTTATTCATGGGTTTGTCCAAGAAGACGCGTAAGTCTCCGGTCTGCGCCCATTACGCAAATTGATCTTGTACTAGGCGGCTCTCATAACCGACATTATGTCGGTACCTGAGTCAGAAGTCACGCCTCACGTAAGCTGACAGAGAATTCGCTATTACACGGATACTTACGGTGTTGTGGTAGACCGAAGACTGGCTGAGCACGGTGGACCCTGGAATTCTGCACAGTCTTCCTGAGAGCGAGATTCATCGCCAAACGTATGCTTCTATCGCGTCCTGCTTCATTTTCCTCACCCCTCTGGCAAAGGATTATACACAAAACAATCAGTCAAGAGGAGCAGTATGTTCAGGATCTTGATTCGGTCGAAGCTGTTTGTCGCAATTATTCCAGATGCCTCACTCTTCGCTCACTCGTGCTTAGCTGTTCATTCGCCCTCTCCGCCGTGCAACGCACATCATGCCTGCTGCTCAACTGGATGAATTCATCGAGGAGGTGTTCGGTAATATCCTTGACCTACGAGAATGCAATAAGCGACTCGTGGAGGCCATGTATGTTCGTCAGCGCGAGCAGTCCCCGGTCATTCAAAAGATTGGAGACGTTTTCCTCGAAGCCGCTAGAAGTTTCCGATACGCATATCCTACCTATGTCGCTCGTCTCCCCTTGGCCGAAAAGCGATTCAAAGAAGAGATTGAGGCGAATGCTAATTTGAGGCTTTTCCTCGAGGTTCGCAGTAGTATTCAGCTGAATCCACCGAATATTTAGCTTACCTGGGTATATAGGAGTGTTCGCGGCAATCCGCAAGGCAGCAGGAGCCTCGACGTTTGGACCTGAAGCATTTCTTGTCACGACCTTCAGAGCATCTCCAAAGGTATCCTCTTGCCCTCGAAGCGATTATGAAGGAAACCACGGAGGGCAATCCAGATGCCTACTACCTCGCAGAAGCTATCCATGCTATCAAGGATTTGCAGAATATCGCTCAACTGCGTACGTTCCAGACTGCCATGGGTAGGGGTCCTACCGCAAAGTGGGAATGGCACGATCTTGTTCCCAATGAAGTGAGAGAAGGGCTAAGCAAATCCGAAGCGAAACGCCAAGCGTGAGGCATCCATCTACTACAGAATGGGATTGAGATTGAACGATACTTCCAGCATCATATTCGAGTTGATCAAAGGTGAAATGGGGTATGTGAAGGATTTGGAAAACATTGAAATGGTATGAAATGATTGCTTGGTGATCTGAACTACCTATGCACTTCGTCCCGTTAGATGTATGTCCAGCCAATGAGGTCCCAAGACCCCCCTATTATTCCACGGGAAAGGCTGGAGAGCTTCATCACAGACGTGTTCCACAACTTCGGAGAAATCCATGGTCATCACCGCAAGTTACTTGATCAATTGCATGAGATCCAGCGTGAGGAGCATCCCAACGTCAAGAGTATCACAGCAGCGGTCTTTGATGCTGCGCTGAGCTTCAGGGATGCCTATATGGAGTATATTCCAAATTACCCGATCGCAGCGTATCGCATAGACGATGAAATGGCCAACAACTTCGAGTTCAAGACCTTTGTGGAGGTACGTACAGCCTCTTGCCACGAACCCTCTTAGTAGTGCTGATTTCGCTTAGCAATGTACGCGTCATCCCGATGCCCACCGTCTAGACATGAAAAATTTCATTAACCGTCCCATACCTCGACTTTTGCGGTACGAGTTACTTCTGAAGGGCATACACGAGGAGACTCCACAAGGTCACGAGGACCGCGAGGCCATTCCGCAGGTCCTCGATATTATCAAATCTCTTGGAAAGGACAGTGAACCGGGTGTCGAGTCTGCGAAGCAAAAGGTACAACTGTGGTGCTATAACTCGAATATCGTGTTTAAGCCAGGAGAAACAGTTGTAAGTATACTAATAACCCTTGACCGTACTGAACGCTGAGGAATTTGAACCTAAGGACATGGACTTGCTGAACGAGAATCGGTCGCTGGTCCATGCTGGAAAACTGTTGAGACAACCAGAGACTGGTTTCGAGTGGAATGGATGGACTGAGCTTTTCGTCCTTTTGTTCGACAATTATCGTAAGTTATTATAATCTATCCATTCCTTTTATTCGTTGACACGTGGTATGCAGTGGTCCTCACAAAGCCGAAGGAGAAAGATGGCGTGACAAAGTATTATGTCAATCGCAGGGTGAGTTGTTCACAAATGACCTCGGTACTCTCGTCATTAAAAGCTGGCATAGCCCATTCCCTTGGACCTATTAAACCTCACTAGCTTCTTGGACCCGCCGACACAGCGAAGTACGGGGATTCTACGTCTGGGACTTGGTAACAGGCATGGCGAGAGCGCCGTGCCCACAACGCCAGGTACTGGAATGCCTGATAGCGCGACCGACTCCCGTCTTGTTTACCCCTGCACAATTCACTACAGTGGGAGACTTGGTGGTCTATACACGCTGTTCACAGAGAGCCCCCAGGCACGTGCAGATTGGAAACAAAAATTGGAAGAAGCGATTGGTTTGCGCAAGGTTGTTCAAGAGTCGAATAAAGTGTTTGAAATGGAGACGCTCAGCACGGATACCTTCTTCGTGCCAGCGCTCTCAGCAAGTACAACTACGCCATCGTGGAACCACGAGAATTCGTTCACTGGAAAGGTGACGTGTTCCGTACCGTTTAGTGAGTGTTCGTTTCCAAGTGCGTTGAGGATTTCCCATGAACTTGGTCTGTAGCTACGACGGATGGAAGGGCGCTGGTCGCGATTGGATGTGCAGAGGGCGTGTGGATTGGTTTCAGACATGACTCTCGATGTAAGCTTTCTGGTCGAGTGGTGATTGTACATCTAACCTCGGTTCTTGTCTCTCAGCTATGCGTCGTGTGCTCCACCTTAAAATGGTCACGCAGTGTGCGATGTTGGAGGAGTTTGGGATGTTCCTCGTCCTGGCAGACAAGGCAAGTTTTTCGTCCAATGTTTGCGTCGCAGAGACTAATTGGGAGCGGTTGCGAAGGCCCTATTCGCTTATCACATAGAAGCACTTGTCCCCTCATCTCTACAAAGCGCACACACATCGCAAACTCCTCAACGAGTTAATGGCACCCGGGACGTCCATTTCTTCAGCGTCGGCAATCAGGGCGGTCGGACCTTGGTCATTTACATGAAGAAGAAAGGGGTATGTCGTTCCCATGGGTGGAATCTACGATCCCTGCTCATGTTCCCATAGCTCGATAGTGTGTTTCGCGTGCTTGAGCCTGTTGTCGAGAAAATCAACGAGCGATCCAAGGCGCCTGCTTCGTTTACATCGAGGTTCGGTATACGGCCTGCCCGGTCAGAGTGGTTCCGTTTGTACAGGGTGCGCGTCATAGTTGTCATTTTCGCATTGAAGTTAAAATTCTTCGTTCTTGTCAGGAATTTTTCTTACCCTCTGAATCATTCGACTTGGTCTTTTTGAAGGCAAAAATTGCGATTCTCTGCACTAAAGGTTTCGAAATCATGGATCTTACCGAGTACGCTACCCCTTGATGTCGGCTTTTGGCATCTTTTACTTAGTGCAAAATTCCTAGTTTCAAAAGTGTCACGATTCCTCTTCGAGACGACGGTCATGAGCGATTGGCAAAACGTTGCGAATCGTGTAAGCCGATGGGTATGTTCCGCGTCGAAAACGAGTTCCTGTTATGTTATGACGGTGAGGGCCATCAATTACGAAAAACCCCCCTAGTGCTCACATGGTCGTAGAATTCGGCATTTACGTGAACAAACACGGAGCTCCCAGCCGTACTACAGGCACGATCGAGTGGGAGGGCACTGCCGAACGAGTCGCCATGCACTGGCCATATGTTCTCGTCTTTGACTCGCGCTTCATCGAAGTTAGACATGTCTCCACTGGTCTTCTTGCCCAAATCATTCCTGGGACGGAGATTCGGTGCATATGGGATGGTCGTGGCACATCTGGCACTGCAGCCGCCACAGGTGGGGAGGGCTTGGAGCAACCGATGAACCTCGACCCCCGGATTCATACTGTCATGGCTGCACCTGAACCATTGGGACAGACTGGTCAGCCTGGTCGACCACGGGCAATCGCACAGCACGTTTTCGAGCTCGTGCCAACGGTGCCCCTTTATCCGCCTGGTTCGTTAGCGTCACCCTCTCAGTCGGCGTATTTCCAACAGTCTAATTCGCCTCCGCACTCGCCGAGCATGGCGCCTACCAATGCATGGAACTAACTGCCTCTCTTTCCCCTCTCCCTCGTACCTCGTTCCATCCTTGTCTGCTGTCCTTCGTGCCATACCTGATATCCTTAACTTTCCATCCATTCATATCGTCATGCGGTGAAAGCCCCCTTGAGTCGTGCAGTAGTCGGCCTCAATTTAAATTGCAGCTGATTTCCTTTCCCCCCTGTCTCTTGTTTTTCCTCGGCTTTTACAGTCGCACGGTAATTAACGTTGTAGTACCCTCGTTATGCGAATGGAATATTTTTTTCCTGTTCTTTTCTTCCATTCTCTGAAACCGCAGGCGTGGTCCAGTGTATCGCATTGAGGGCCAACCATAGGTTGCGGGGATCCGGCTCTTATCGGCTCCGGGCCGGTAACTCGTGTGTTTGCCGGGGGGCCAAGAGTCAAGAGTCCAAGCTCAATGCCAACCTTTCGGTTCAATGCACTGTGCTTGTAAGTGCCCTTCTTCTGCGCTCGTATCGTGACCACCTCAGGCTGACGACAGTTGCGTTTGGTACGCGCCCTGGGAGGACTCTGAGTTTGAGTTGCGTCAATCGTGATTAGAGACCCCGACATGGTGCAACTTGAGTTCGCTGTCACCAATTCCACTGCCCTCACTGGTGAGGCTATGCTAGTCCTCTGACCGGTTCGCTGCTCTCACGCGGGCGGGAGCTTTGAGCTATTAGGGCCTGAAAAGTTTAGAGTACGTACTCTATTCAAGCAGTGAGTCATCTTCATCGCCTCTTTCGGTCTTGGACCCTCCTAGAGGAGAATAGTGGTCCCTCGGATTCCTTCCAGCATAGGATGTCGTGGACGACCCTTACATCGCACTAAAAAACACTCTTACGGACGTGGGCACAGACTTCGTTGCTACTGTGACCCGTACCGGGTCACCACGCGTTCAAAACTTCACGTACCTTGCATGGGAAACGGATGCCCATCGCTAATAGTACCGAGTATATTCTCTCACTATGAATATATGTGGACCACACACCTTCCTCAGCAGACAGCCATCAGAGCCGCCAGCCTACGGTAACTTCTTCGCCGAGTTGTACGCTGCTACTTTCCGCTACTTCGGTTGATGCGGATCAACTGTCCCCCGCTCCACCTTTCGTCATGTCCGTACCATCGTTGTTCCTAAAAAGGCTGTTTATTCGGAAGTAAGTTTGTCGCGGATGGCAGGGCGCCTTTTTTCCGCTGGTTGATCTATCATCACAGATGCATGGTCTTCTCCGGACATGCAATGCTCCTTTATGATTATCTGATTACTTTACCACTTGAAGTATGGCGCAGTGCTGTGCGCGTCGTGTAG
>JBBPKI010000135.1:0-21453 GCA_038089155.1 Nevesoporus exiguus
GCGCTCAGGCCGCCGGAGTAACACGTACATTTGCATGCAGCAGTGCATCTCACATAGCGACGGCGGTTGATCCCTAATCCTCGGATTTGGCGACCGCGTTCACGCCCATTTGTTTGCTATCTGCGCCGTTGTAAGAGGACATGCATTGTCCGGCAAACACATAGTTTACTTTTTCGTATAAAGGTCAACTGGCCTATGGAACCCTGACGTCACGCTTATCAACATGGGAGATAAGTCGCAACCAGGGACGAACGCACCGCCTTCTCCAGTCGTACCCAGATGTCGAGGGGGGCCGAACCCAATCTCCTTGAGGAGCGCAGGAAAATCCCCCGGCCGCAATCGGAGCTGTCTCGCGTTCTCTTTCAGTTTCGGATCCATGCGGCGCGCCTTGCCATACGTCTCCCAAGGCTGTGGTTCGACAAGGAAAGCACCGCCCGATTTCAACACGTGGTGTACACGACGGAAAAACGTGGTGACCCCTTCATCGCGGTGGTTCAGATGAATCCACTTTGTGATGGAGAAGCTGGAAATGGCAAGGGCGCGTGTCAGTTGGGGGTACTAAGAGGATAGGGATTGGGGCCGAACGCGATCACGACGTCATAGGTAGCTTCGTCCTGTGTGGCGTCCTCCGCGACCCAGTCTACCGCTCGAAAGGTGACGTTGTGCGGAAAGACGTCTCGGTCGTCGCGGGGACTGGGAATGGGGAGCGGACCGTGGCTTTGCTCGCATGAGAGCGGAAAGTAGTCGGCGAGGTCGCGGTCTTCTGACTCGGCGTCGAGACGGATGCGTTTGGCGGGTGGCGTGGTGACATCGTCATGACGGACTTGTCGTTGTGGGGATTGGAGACTCCACAGGGTGCGTCGGCGTCTCCAAGCTGCGCGAACGAGGGTGTCATCAATGTCAACCCCGACGACGCGCCGTGCACCCCATGCGTGTGCTAGCTGGGCGGGTCAGCGTGTGCGTGCACAGGACCAGCACGAGATGCACCGATTTCGCATGTGACCCAGCCCTCGTTGCAGCCGACGTCGAGAACGGACTTGTCGACAAAAAAGGTGGACGGCAAGAGGGCCAGACGGGGGTCTCGAAGGAACGGGCGTTTGGTGTAGTACCTGTTTTGGGCTCTGGAATGAAGGATCGAAAAACGAGGGGGAGACGTACCCGTGGTAGTTTCCAAAGATCGGATTGGGCATGAGTCGGCCACGAGGACTGGCGTGTCTTATCTGGATTTATACCGCTCGTACGGCTCTCACCACATCCACCATCACATCGTCATGCCAGGACCCCGCGCAAAACAGAACGGCGCAAAGAAGAACAAGGCGCAGACCGTCAACATCGCCGTGTTCGTCAAAACACCCGCCCTTCCGCGCGCCCTCCAGCCCCGCACGCTGAGCAGCCTCGACGAGCTCTCCAGCGATGACTGGGACGAGGTCGTTAGAGTTATGTGCGAACACCTCAAGATCCCGGGTATGTCTCTTGCTCGTACACCCCCTACACCCTGCTGATTGTACCGCAGACCTCACCAAGAGGAGCGGGCTTAAGAAGATATACAACAACTTTGACGACATCTACAAGCGCATCGACGACCTCTTTTCCGCGCATCCAGGAAACCAGATCATCAGGGGTGGCGTCGTCGCCATCTACGCCAAGATGTCCGCAGACTCCATCCTGAGAAACTTACTCTTTCAGAAAAGTGGAGCGGTCCTTATCACTCCGATTGATTGCGCCACTAACGTCTCCTTCAGGTCTTTTGGCAAAGATACTCCCTCTCGTCGAGAAGGACAATTCCCGCCACCTCGCCCTCAGGGCTCTGACCACCGTCACCCACCACGGTGGAACCGATATACGCAAGGAGATCACGCTCCACGCCCCTACCATCGTCAAGGTGCTCGAAGACCACCCCGACGATCTACTCGCCGCTGAGTTCGCCATATCTAGCCTTGCGCACGCCGTCACAGCCTCCGTCGACGAACCCACCCGCCCTGCGGCGAAATACATCAAGGCCCTCCAGCTCCCCACCCTCTTGCCCATCGTCTTGGACTTTGTCGCCAAACCCGGCGCCAGCTTGCAACTGCTGCACCACGCCCTCGAGTTCTGCGGGCATCTCCCGCAACATTGCACCCAGGAATGCTTGGCGCACCCCGCCGTAATTGACTTTCTCATTGCAGCCGTCCGCAGTCCGGATCTCCATTCCCGTTTCTATGCGCTCGGCGCAGTTATTCGCTTACACAAGTCCTCCACGGAGCCAGAGATCTTCAACGATCCAGGTACCCTCGTGAACGCGATGCAGCGCGGCCTGCCGGAGCATCTTGCCCAGCTCATCACCGACTATGGTCCCACACGCTGCGAGTCGACTAATACCCTTCGCTCTGTCGTAGAGTACCAAAGAGCGATGCTGCAGTGTGTACAGGACCGCGATCTTTATAAACTCGGACTTGCCCTCGCAGATCTCATCCCTCGCAATGAATTTTCCATTAACGAGGGTGGCTTCCAAGCCGTCAACCCACAAACCGGCAAATCCGAATTCGTCAGCCCCGGTCTTCCATTCACGATGTGGGCCGATTCCTTGCCAATCTGTGCCAAGGAGATCCGGCAGAGGCGCAGATCTAGCGAACAGGACATTGCCGACATGCTCGATCTCAAGTACCTTGTCATCCGCGCGCGCATTCCCGAGGCAATTGCCCTCGCAAAGAAATCTATCGAGCGCAACCCCAAGTTCCCCTACTTTTATTACATCATGACGCTCGGGACGGACCTAGAAGAGGGTCTCCGGTACGCGAAAAAGGGTCTCAAGGTCAAGGACGCCACGCCCTTTGTCCACTACATTCTCCTGTCGCGTGCCGTCGAGATCGCGGGAAACCTGGCCATCTGTCGAATCCAAGAGTCGACAATCGGTGATCAGAAATGGGAAGAGGGTCAGGCACTCTTGAGCAGTGCCTTGGACGACGCGCAAATCTATCTTGCGGAAGCACCGCCAGACACGCGACACAGGAAGAGCGTGCTCTACTGGTACATTGTCCTCGTCCTCGCCGACAGGGGTCCCGAACTGTCGACCGACCTAAGGGAGCTCAAGGTAAGTTCAAACCACCGTATGTCTGCGAGCCATCTTCCAAGAACCTCCCTCCCCCAGCCATATGTGGACCAGCTCAAGATCGCCGACGAGTTCTTTGCCGTGTTCGGCGTCGACCCGCCCATGTCACAGCTCCGCCAAGCCCAGGTGACCATCTTCGCTCGCTATGCCTCCGCCACTAAGAAATGGGGCCACATCGTCGCACGGCTTGACAGCACGAGCATCGATCACGAGCACGTCGTGCAACGTGACAGGCCCGAGGACCAGCTCGCAGCGTGGCTGCACGACTTCCGGCACCGGAACGGGGACGACATCGATGACGACCTACCGGAAAGGTCGTCTCACCCCAAGTGGTCGTCCAATCCGGCCGAGTTGCCCAAGTGTTCGTGGTGCGGCAACCCGAGCGCAGTGCTCCGCAAGTGCGGGGGGTGTGAGAAGGCGAGGTAGGGTGTTCGACGTCGTACTGATCCGTTGAAAGACTGATAGCTCGTCTAGGTATTGCGATGTCAGCTGCCAGAAATCCGCGTGGTCTGAACACAAGACCGACTGCAAGCTTCGCAAGACCACTGTGCCGTCCGCGTGAAATATAAGAATGGATACAAGATTGACTGGATGACAAACTTAGTCCACCCTAGACCGTTTCTCGAAATACTGTATGTAACCGTTCCCCATGCCCATCGTGTATGCCCAAGTAATATCCTAACTCGATGTGTGTATGTATGATGTGCTACTACATTGTGTGCGTTTGCAAATATCCACCTACCTACGTCTTCCGCCGTTTGCTCGATTTACTCGCTTCCAGCGCATCTTCTCTTCTGTCTTCGACTCTCTTCAGAAAGTCCACCTTTTCGAGGTACCCACCACCGCGCCTATTGGCATTGAGCTCGTCTTTGACGTCGGTCGACTGAGAAGCGACGTGTGTCCGCCAGTCCATCGCCGACTTGTCGAGCGTCGTGATCTTTTTGGCGTGCGACGCCTTGGGTATCGAAGGGAGTGTAGTGCGTGGCTTTCGCAGCCCCGGTCGCTTAGCACCCGGTCCGGGCGTCGCCGTAGTCGGTGGTGCAGGACTCGGGGCAGCAGATGAAGGTGCCGGTCTGTCATCCTCGTCCTCCCCATCCCCATCCCCTCCAGATTTTTCCTTTTCCGAGGGCGGGACAGTGACGTCCACCGTAGCAGGTGGACGCGACGACCATCGCGGCCACCTTTTCGCATCTTCCGAATCTGCGGGTACCTCCACCACCTCCCTATAAACGCGTACACACGTCGAATATCAATATCGGGGTGCGACAACGATAGCGTGAGCATGCCCGCGCATGAGAAGGCGAAAGAAGAGAGGAACGCGTACGTGACGTGCTTTCCCGCGAACAAGTAGGTTTTCTCGATCTTGACCCGTTTCACCTCGGGGGACTTGGCTGACGGTCGTCCCGTCCCACTCCCACTCCCGGTCTCGTTGTCATTGGATAGCGGCGTGGTCACGGAGGCTTGAAAGTTGGCCCAGAGTGCGTCACGTTGTCTGGGAGAAGCATCGTCGTCAGCATGCAAGAATTCCAGCGATAATTCAAGGTGGAGCCTACTTTTTCTGCTCGGCAGGGTCGTTTAAGGGTGGAACCGGCACGGGACCCTCCAAGGACCCCAACCCGGGGTGGTCGTCGGAGCTGTCCGACTCGTCATCTGTGCGCAAAACTCAGCGTCGCGAATAACAAGGGAAGAGTAGCGAAGTACCATTAGCGGGTGGGACATAGTCGTGGTCGTCTTCGGAATCCGAGTGAGTGGTGGGAAGCATGAGCGTTGTTTGTCTTTATTGAATTTAGAGGCTCTTGCATAACATACGCATACAACACATCAGAGTCATTTGGGTTATTCGAGATCCCAACCTCCGCGAACGTTGTATTCGTCGTTACAGCTGCCACGGGAGTTATGGCTATATACGTGGTTCAAGTTGCAATGCAACGACAAGAATACGAAGTGGCGCCCATGAGGCACCATCTGGGACAAGCTAGGAAGGGGAACTTGGAAGCCCGAGGTCGTGATGGGCCCCAGTATAGCATGAATGTTGATCATCTTGGCACAAGAGGTGCTAATGTTCAACAATGACTCAAGTCCTGCAAGTGGCTGTAAAGGCCCGATGCACGAATACAAGAGAATAGACCGCCACCAGTCGTGACATTCGTGCTCCATTTATGCTAGTCGCCAACACGGGCTCTGAAATTCAGAATAACAGTGCTTCAATGGTCGGACTAGAAATCGAGTCGTCTATTCCCAGCGTTCTTCGTGAGGGTGCGGCATGTGAGCATTTTGGATTATACAGCTGCCAAAACTGTAGTCAGGCAGCATTACTACCTCGCTGGTCGTGACATGACGCGCACCGACACGACACACACTCGCGACCAGCGACGAGACTATTCTCAGCTTAAGAAACGTATACACTACCCAACTAAACAATTGGAATCGAGCCTCACACATCACGGGCCTTGTTTAAGACAAATAAGCACCGCACGGTCCAGTCGGTCGGGCCCTGCCTTTGACGAAAAGATAACAAAAAAAGAGCAAGGACTGTGAGCGGTCAGCGACTCATGTCGAGTTCTGTTCTGCTTGTTCCGTGATCTATTACGAGTACGTTGCAAGCCGTAAGCACGGTTAACCCGTTTCCATTCCTGTAGATCTTCGTAACCTGAAATTGGCAAGTACGAAGGCGTGCCGTATAGCTCTCACGGAGACATTGTAGGCCCCCACCATTAAATTTTCCATCTTTTCACTTGCTGCAGCCATGAGAACTGTCGTGCAAGTTTTCATTTTATTCGCCCTTGCACTTGCTCTTCCCAATGGTGCTACACCAACGGGCGGTGGCCATATGGACGTTAACATTCGAACGAACCGTGGCGCTAGTGTAGGGGGTAGGGCTCTGACTCCGCCGTGATAAAGTTGTTGACTCTAGCTTAGTCTCATCAGGTGCAGTCGAAGTAGCTCCGAGGGCCCGTAAGTACTAAGCACCCGAGCCGAGAGGTGCATTCATCCTCATGTAGCGTTCCTGGACTTGTCTTACATATTCGGGGGCGCACATAACAAGGGTACTCATAAATCTGTCATATATGCTATTCTCATCCAGTTATTGCAGATGACTCGTCAGTTTCCGATATGGTGACTGGAGATCAGACTGGTGTGGCATCTGAGCCATCACCGCTTGACTTCTGGGAACTAGCAAAGGAATCCGAGAAAACTTTGCAGGATTATGTTCATCATCTGCTCGAAACCGCTGCTACATACTTCGATTTTACGGGGTTCACCGACATACCATCTACTATGAGTACTATCATCAGTACTACTGCCACATTCCGCGACAACATTGATAGCGCCTTGAATGCTCACAATGTCACCTTTGATGTATTTTCACAGGAGGTTGAAAGCATTTTTATGGAAATTTGGAATGATTTGGAGACATTTCCCTCCCTTGATGATGTGCCTGGCCATACTGCAAGGGAAGAAATGGTTGACCAATTCCTGAATGGTACCACCCAGGAGTTCACAAAGCTTGCTACTCGCTATGGGATCGAGGAAGGCATTGTTACGACTTACCTTGTTGATTTGAAACCACAAGTGTTGGCGCTTATAGTTACAGTTGGTATGTCGATTTTGCTTTTGGTACTGAGGAGGACTCATTTGTTGGCTTATTGCTTAGGTGACATCAATGAGCAGTGTCCTCAACTCTTCCCTGCTGTTGCATTCAGTGTTGCTGTCTTGCTTGTTCCTGAGATGTGGCTTCTCAGACCTCTTCTGAGCCACTTTGGTTTTGGGCCTATGGGTCCTATCAAAGGTGCTTTTGGATTCAGAAACTGTAGATTCAAAGCTCAGCTTGATGCTCTAGGTTCAGCTGCTGCTCTGTGGCAAAGTCATTTTTGGGGGGCTGCAGTGAAGTCTGGCAGTTGGTTTTCTTGGCTTCAAGCAGCTGGAATGGGTGCTAAGCCAGAATGGGCTGAGCTTATCACCAAGGTGCCAGTTGTGTTTGGAGGTCTGATGACAGGGCTTCTTTCCTGTTTTGGTCATGAATGAGTCAGTTATATTCTTGCTTCTTTGTGTATATCTTTTTGTCCATCTGTAATCCTCTTGTGAGATGTCTACTTGATCATCATGAGCTAGACAATTTAGTTGGTGCTTGTCTGATGCCTGAGTGATGCAGACATGAGCATTGTTTGTCTTTGTTGAATCCAGAGGCTTTGTGCATGCAACACATTGGTATTGAATCATTCACAGACATCACATGCTCTCTTGGCAGTATGCAACAATATTTCTTTGGCTCTGGCCCCATCCATAATACAAAAAAATGATTCTAAGTATGAATACAAGAATCAAGATGAAAGAATGCTATAGCCTGATTGTGACATTAGTGCTCCTTCCAACCCGTTTGCCAACATGGACAGTGCTTTAATGAGCGAATCGGAAATCAAGCCGCCTATTTCCTACGTCGTTCGTGGTCTTCAGATAATGTGCTTTCTCCTGTGAAACGGCGGGGTCAGCTCCGCTTCCGGTATTCTATCATCATCCGAAGACTAGCCTTGGCAGTCATAGCATCCCAAATCTTTGCGCGCTGGCGGTTCCGCCACATATAGTATACTTTCGTTCCAGGATACAACAAAAGTATGTTGACGGAACAGATGACAATCAGGATCTTGTTTCCGCGTTGGTCTGCAGCGACACAGCGCAGGGGTAGGTCAGACATTCGCTCGCTGCGGAAAATAGCAGAGGACTTACATCTTGGGGCATCACTGGCTACATATATCTGGGAGGCAACCACCGTGCTTGCTTGCAAAAATCTGAGGTTGCCTTCATTCCAAACACCGACATGAAAAATGTGCCATTGACGTACATGCTGTACAAAGTCATGGTGACGGTACGGCTGGCCACAGCACGAGAATTTCTGGAGGTCCATCCAACCTGTCAGCAACAGATTTTATTTCTCTGGGAACTCAGGAAAATGCACTTGCTTACATGGATTGGTCCCGTATGGCTGAGGCCAGGAAATTAATCTAACACGTAGTGGGGAAGGTATGAAGAGACGTACGGATAGGAAAGCAGTCCAGTAGTCAATCCCTAGCAATTGATTAGCATACTTCCAGAGAGATCGGGAGAAATACCAACGAAAAGCAACCACGGGCTTGGCTTCGATGGCAAAGCGTACAGCGCTACCAAAAATGGCAGAATCCACAGCTCCGCTACCATTGACACCAAGGTACGTTCACCAACCGACTCCGACACCAGCGCAATGAAAAATGTATTGATGATTCCAATAATTTGGGAGGGGATTGTCAATAGATTGGTGTTGAATGTGTTAAATCTACAGCATCGGTTCAGCGGCAGATCGATCTCAATACACAGCTATTGCTTACCCTGCATCTCGAAGAGAGAGTGTGAGGTAAGTAGAAGGCGGACCACTAGGAATCGTGGACAAAAGGCCACTGCGCAGGGCATCAGTAAAAAAAATAGTATACAGGATTCACTAGTGCTTACAAAATATACATTGGCCACAGGTCATAATTGCAGATAGAAGTCCAAGTCCTTTTGAGGGACAGTCCCTCTCTGTTGTGCATGTCACCCTGCTTATGTTTAGCAGATGACGTTCACAAATACGCAATTTATTACCTTGGTGGGATCATCACGGAGGATCTTATTTACGATAATAACCTCCTCTCGTTCTGTTAACCATCCTTTTGGCCGGAACCACGTTTTTGTCTGTGTGGGAGACGGAGGCATGTTAAAAGAAGAGATGACACCTATAGCGAATGTTATCAAGCCTCTATCATTGCCGTTAAGCAAAGTAACAGTTCTAGTGCCGTTTCACTACCCACTGTATCAGGAAAAGCCACCTGCGAATTAATATGATCAACGACATCGTATTTTCCACGGTTCATGCACATGGGTGACTTACTGCCATCCAGCCATTCCAGCAACACCATTCAAATGAAAAATACCATATGTCATGAGGCTAGCGAGAATAGAATATACAGTCATGGACATCAAAAGGATTGCAAACCGGATGGGAAGCTCGGTCTTCGTATAGAAGTCTAGAAGATATTGTTATTGTATGAGAGGATGAAGATTAGAAGGACGCACAAGACATGTATAAAATTAACTCGGGCGCGAAGCTACACAGAATGAGATCAGCCAAATTCTTGTGAGCGAACACGCGATACTATACCCTCCTTGAAGAAGCCTACCATGCACAATCATAATGTTAGGCCGTTGAATGAAAAAAAGACTACCCAACGCACCCGAGCAATGCACGGCAGGCAAGGAATGACGGTTTCCCCGTGACCCAGATTTGACTGAGAGAGGCGACACCTATAGCTTGTTTAGTGCTATGCCTTATACCTAGCAGATTGCTCACTCCAGACACATATCTGAATTGGTATCCAGCGATCGGGTCCAATCTAACAATGTCAATAAACGAACCGACGAGCATGAGATTCACATACCCGCTTTGAAATTAGTTGGGAGGGTAACTCTGCGCACAAGAAAGAAAGGCGAAAAATGGCATTCCCCAGGTTAAAGTCTGCCAATGGAACAGCCACCGGTTCATTAGCCATCTTAATGAACAAAAGATTTCACTGGTCACCATCTGTAGTCAAGTGCAGGTCGGGAAGGAAGTTGTCTGAATTTGCACGTTCGATGCTATTGCTGCCAAAACTGACTGCAGAAAAGCTGACAGCAGCGATGATCATGACCCTCCAGTCGATCTTGCGCAAGAGCGCCTCGATGAAGAGTAGGTAGGATGTAAACTTCAATCACAAGTCACCTACCTTCTCTTCTCGGTAGGTCCACCTCGCTGACGGATCAAAACGGTGCATGTTCTCATAATCTCGCTTCGGCCAGTAGAAAGGCGCAAGATGAGGATCATCGAAAACGGAGCGTCTTGTAGCAGTGGCATCAGGATCACGGTATGGGCTCATTCGCTTGTGAAAGAGCGCCTTTGCCCAGCCCGATGTAGATTGCTCTTCCCCTTCATCAACAAGGTCTGAATAGCTTTGCTCTTCAAGAATGACAGATGCCTTATCAGGATAACCACCTAACCTGACCACGCTCGGGAAGGAGGGAGGGACAGTCTCCAATGCACTGACCGCAGGCGGCGTGGGCGTGGACATTGGGAGGGCCAGATAATGGGGAGCAAGTGTCCCAGCTTGATCTTTTCAATGGTTCCATTTCGCTCACGCTATCTTGAGCATTAGAGCGCGAATCTATAAAGAGTGTCATGCAAAATCATTAGAGGCCCATGGAGGCCATGGAGTACGTTTTGACAAATGAGGTGATCCACACATCAGCGAAGCCAGCGCAGCCCCTAGCTTCGAATGTATTGGGTCAAGTCTTCGCTCTTCTATAAGCGCACTCCTACCGCCGAGAGTCGTACCTTACAACGTCTGTGTTTGATCGATGAAACGGACTACTTGCCTTGTAAATACACTACCCTTACCTATCAATGTTTCGAGAAGGCGTACTGGGGCATTTTCGGCATGTCTGACGACAGAATCTAATCTAAAGGGACCGTGATGGGTGAGCTGGAACATACCGAGGTCAATGAAAAGTCTAGACCCGGGTAAACATCCTGGCACGCGGCAGAAGGATCAACTGGACAGACAACATACGGTTAGCAGGGGCTGATAAGTACACACCCTACTGCCTTAGCTAGTAGGGAGTCACAAAGGAAAGGGTGAAAATACAAAGTATAGGGCGCCATGGTCTGTTACCACGTACCGTTCTCTCACGTGCGATCTCTTGGCTTGAGTCAAAAAAAAAAAAAGGAAAGCTGAGCTTGCGCACTGCCTACCATGGTGAGACATTCATACAGAATGTATCAGGACACTCCGTCGACCCAACCCTGCGCCCTGACACTCTGTCTGAAGGGTTTCAAAGCAGGGACATGGCTACACCCGGAGGGCCAGGCGTCGGGGTTCCGCTATGGTTGTGTTTGAGGGTAGCACGGCCGCGTTTACTCCTGGTACATTCGTGAGATGAGCTTGCACGTCGACGTGGATCAGACTGCGGAGTTAATATTAATTCATGTTCAATGCCGTGCACGCAAGATAAAAGTAACCACTGGTATTCTCGAAAAAGCTGACATTCAATACAGGTCAGTATCCTGTGCCTAGATCTCTTGTATTTGTGCAGCCGTGCCTTGAGCCGCACAGTTTCTGCTTGTCTTGATCCTCGGAACTTTTCGTGGCTTGCACACAACATTCAGTGGCCGAGGAGCGGTTAGCGAACGATGAGCTATTGAGTTGCCCAAACGGGGTTGAACTCAAGGTCTAGGCCGCCCTAAGGGACGAAGCGGAGGTTAAGGATGAATACTAGATCAACGAAACACGAATATGAAAACAGCAGAACATTTTTCACCCCGTCCATTGAGATGGACATTCAAATGCGAAACACTATCGATGTGCGAGTCGGAAATTAAGTCGGCTATTCCCAGCGTCCCCTGTGGTCATCAGATAATGCGCTATACCATACAAATGACAGATTTGGGTCATTCCAGCCCTCGCATTTTGTCGCTGTCCAAAAGCTTGCCTCGAGCGCCACACCATATCCCCGCTATTGTCATACGAGAGTGGCTGGCAAGGATGGATTGCAATACCTGAATAGCACCTAGCCCTCTATCATAATCTTCCAGTTACCCCTCACCATGCACCTCCAGAGGCCATGCGAAGGACCCCCGGATTCAGTTGCGTTGTCTCCTTTACGGTCTAGAACCACACGCCAGCAGCCAGCGCTAGCGGACAACTTGAGTGCGATACGTGGTTAGTTGAAACTGGTTCCAGCTGGGGGTGTCAGCAAAGAGGCCGGTTTGTTCTTGCCATTCGTCGCTGGATGCGAGCGCTTCACATCAAAGTAGATGGCAATCGACGAGATTGTTTCACAGGGCTGACTGGGCGTGCAAGAGTGACCGAGGATGGGCGCTAAAACGTTAACGCGTGACAAATGCGCGATGAGGTACGGTGGGATGCGATGTTGACACTGCCGCTCCTTAGTAACCCTCGGTTTGTTTTTTGTGTAAGTGAAACCCCTTCAGGGTTTCATCATGACCGGAAAAGGGAGTGAGGAATTCCCAGTACGCTCGGAAACGAGAATCAAGCACGGCGGCGACGTCGAGAGTATTCGAGGCCAGCCTGAGATACGCCCAGCGGTCGTCACAATTAGGCGACGGAGCGCCGAGGGAGGAGCTTGCAACTTGAAGAAGTGGAGAAGACGAAAGTATAGGTGCGATGCGATTATATAATGCGGTGCGTGCAAGGCAAGGTCGTACAACAGAGGTGGGCAATGGAAGCTTGACGACGACGGCGACACAAATCTCGCAGTCGCTACTTGCTATTACACCTCTCGAAATGTCTGCCATCAGCGCCGCCCATGTAAAACAAAAAAAAAGGAAGATAGCCATCGATCTCCCTTCCCTCTCGCCTCTCGAAGACGATGAGGGTGACGGCCTACCAGCCAAGAAACCCTGGGTTGCTCCAAGCATAGACACAGGAAAGTTGCCTTTATTCTGTACGCTTCCCACACCAAAACGACCGGTTCCTGTATTCGAGAGGAAGAAGGAACGTGTGTTCGGAGGGGGAAGTGGTTCCAAGTTGGTACTCCGTGCGCCCACGAGTCAGGCACATCTACACGGTACTACTGTGTTGCGAGCTTGGAAATACAATTTTCTAGTGCCAACGTTGTCGTTGTCCGAGATATGGACGTTTTCGGTCCATCGGAATCGTTTCTCCTGCGCTTGGGAAATACCCATCCTGCCGCGTTTACCAAACCCCAAAGGTCAGCAGCGCCCGCCGTAGACACCTTGGTTTGAGTATAGCCTTTGCCAGGTCGACACCTAAACGCCGACATCCTCTGCGTCAGCCATCACGAGTGCACGTCTGTCGCGGCATCGATCTCACCTCCCGCGTTGACCTTTAGACCGCCCTCGCGCACACTGTATGGTCTGTACCCGGACTACTATCAACTTTCGTCTGGCGCATACACTCCTTACGACGCCGACTGCTATGCTTCCTGCGTCAAAGAATGGAAGGAAGAGTACAACGAACGCATTCGTGCGCTAGAGGAGGCGCAGTACGAGCCTGGGACCAATGGTGCTCAGGACGTCGACATGGCTGCAGAGATGGAGAGAGCGCGTCGGGAGATCAAGAGGCACGAGGATGGGAAGGCGTTGACGGCGGGAAAAGCGGAGAGGAACGATATTGGCGATGCCTAGAATGAACGTGAAGGGGGCCAAATGGATGCGGTGGTACTACGGTTGAGGTGCCAGCCGACGGATGCGTATTTGGGTGTGGAAGCGCTAGAAGAGAAGGTCGCGCAGGGAGAACAATGATGAGGCTAGGTAAAGTACGGTAAGTGCTTGCCTGTGCTGTACGTCGGGCCCTGTTCGTATACATTCTAAGTTTCTAGTTTTTACTCTTCGTCTGCTGCATTACCGAGCGTATGCATACTGGATCGAGAGGTAGATGTCACGTCATCTTCAGCTGATCTCCAACGACAGCCACAGCCCTTGAATACTTCTATCATGGCCAGGAAAATACTTCCGCATCCAGGAAATGTTTGTCCGTCTCTCTAATGCCCCCAACCACTATTTCGTCTCATTCGAAGTGGAAGCCAAGTAATAGGTCCATGATCAAAGACGCAACCGTCCGAGTCATAACCGTTACAAGTCTATGGCATGGTGAGATCGAGATAAGAATCGCTGGTCGTAGAACGCCTGATCCAAGTTAGAGGCGCTCGGCGGGATGCATTGGCAATCCAAGGAAACGCACCGACAGTCTTCTGAAATGCTTCGGCAAGAACGTCTCGCACTATCGGGCAAAACGAACATGCGACACGCACAGCGGGAGTACTATTATTGGGATGTGCCGACCTAGTGTAAGGATTGTAAGGACTGTACTAGGTGAGTAACTGAGTGTAAGGAGTGTGTAGTGTAGCTTACCTCCAATCGAGTAGGTATGAGACTGGAGGAAAGGTGAACGGGGAGCGCGATACATGACGCGACGCGGCGCGGTGTCCGAAAAAGGAAATGTAATATGTAGTAACATAGACTATGGTACGGGTATAACGGCAGGCTGTTCTCCAACAACTATTTGACCTATCCCCTGTGCACGAAGGGCGGGCGCGTACTGGACCTGCGTGACTTAATCGGATCTACGAGACCGCACGTCTATAGGAAGTGGTGCCACATGCGCAACAGCGTCGAGAAGGGGTTGATGAATATGCACACCTTATTAGAACTTTCACATGTGGACGGAATGAAACGTACGATTAACGAGGGAAGGTCACCGAATCAGATCGAGGACGTGTGTGTATATACGGACGGACGACAAGAATATCGTGGTGCTTGATTGCAAGTTTTTGCAGCAAAGTTCATTGCTGGAAGCGGGGTTCCACGACAAAAGGAGTGTCTCCGACCCGTTGAAATAAGTGAAACCATTCACAACGACCTCTTCTCCTGCCCACTGTCTGTATTAGTCAGCACGTTCGGGGTAATCAAATGAAACCTGGACATGAAGGGAATGTGTTTAGTTATGGCGTAATTGAGCGTTGTTTGTGTTTGTCGAGTTTAGAGGGAGACTCTTGCATAACGTTTGTACATTTGTATATATTATACACTGTCTTGGCAAGAGATACCAATGTAAAACAAGCATTGTTTCTTTGACTCCGACTCCATCCATAACCCAAAAAAAGAGCCTTAGGTGCTAATATACATAAGATAAAAATGCACCATAAACTTGACATCAGCATTCACCCAGGTCATTCGCCAGTGTGGGCTCTAAAACTTGATGACATACTTCAATGGGCGAATTGGAAATCAAGTCGCCTGCTCCCCACGTCTTCTGTAGTCTTCAGATAATGTACTTTCTCCTGTGAAACGGTCTGGATCAGTTCCGTCTCCGGTATTCTATCGCTATCTAAAGACTGGCCTTGGCAGTCATGGCATCCCAAATCTTTGCGCGCTGATGGTTCCGCCACATGTAGTATGCCTTCGTTCCTGGATACAAAAACAGTATATTGATGGAACAAATGATAATCAGGATCCTGTTTCCACGCTGGTCTGCGGTGACATGGCATGGGGTATAAGGATGAGATTCACCCGCTGCGGAAAATGCTAGAGGGCTTACACCTAGGGGCATCACTGGCTACATATATCTGGGAAGCAATCACCGTGCTTACTTCTATAAATCTAAAATTGCCTCCGTTCCATGTATCGACAAAAAGGATGGGCCTTGACGTACATGCTGTACAAAGACATGCTGATGGTACGACTGGCCACAGCACGAGAATTCCTGGAGGCCCATCCGATCTGTCATAGATAGACTTTATTTCCATGTAGACCCTTGAGCGAACACTCTAGCCTACATGGATTGGTCCGGTACGACTAAGACTAAGAAGTTAATCTTGCACGTAGCTGAAGAGATACCAAGAGACGTACGGATAGGAGAGCAGTCCAGTAGTCAACCCCTGGCAAGTAATTAGCACACTTCAGAAAGATCGAAAGAAATACCAACGAAAAAGAGCCGCGAGCTAGGCTCTGATGGCCAAGCATATAGAGCTACCAGGAACGGCAAGACCCACAGATCCGCCGTCATTGATACGAAGGTACGTTCATTAGCCAACTCCGACACAAGAACGATGAGGAGCGTGGTAACGATTCCAATGGCCTGAGATGGGATAGTCAGCAGATTGGTGTTGAATGTGTTGAATCTACAGCATCAGTTCAGTGGCAGATCAATCTCGATACATATCAATTGCTTGCCCCGCATCTCGAAGAGAGAGTGTGAGGTAGGTGGAAGGCGGGCCGCTAGGTATCGTGGACAAAAGACCACTGCATAGGGCATTAGTAAAAGATTGGTATACAGGATTCACTGGTGCGTACAGAATATACATTGGCCACAGGTCATAATCGCAGATAGAAGTCCAAGTCCTTTTGAGGGACAGTCCCTCTCTGTTGTGCATATCACCCTGCTCATGTTTAGCAGATGACATGCACAGATACGCAATTTATTACCTTGGTGGGATCATCACGGAGGATCTTGTTTACGATAATAACCTCCTCTCGTTCTGTTAACCATCCTTTTGGCCGGAACCACGTTTTCGTCTGCGTGGGAGACGGAGGCATGTTGAAAGAAGAGATGACACCTATAGCAAATGTTATCAAGCTTCTGTCATCGCCATTAAGTAAAGTAGTAGTTCCACGGCCGTTTCGCTACTTACTGTATCAGGAACAGCCACCTGTAAATCAACACGATTCTGATGACATCATATTTCTCATGGTTCAGGCGTAACTTACTGCCATCCAGCTTTTCCGGCAACACCGTTGAGATAGAAAATACCGTATGCCATAAAGCTGGCAAGAATAGAGTACGCAGTCGTGGACATCGAAAGGATTGCAAACCGAATTGGAAGCTCGGTCTTCGTGTAGAAGTCTGGGGGATATGATTAGTGCACGAGAGAATGACAATCAGAAGGACATGCAAGACATATACAAAACTAGCTCAGGGATGAAGCTACACAAAGCGAGATCAACTACATTCTCGTGAGCAAATTGGTAGCATCATACCCTCCTTGAAGAAGTCTATTGCCCACAGTTATAATGTCGGGGTGTACGCAATAAAAACGGCTCGACGCACCCAAGCAATGCACGACAGACAAGAAATGACGCTTTCCCGGTAACCCATATTTGACTCAGAGAGACGATGCCTATAGTTCGTTTAGTCCTGTGCCGTATATTCAATAGGTTGCTCACTCCAGAGACATATCTGAATCGGCATCCAGCGATCGGGTCCGATCTGACAACATCAATAAACGAATTGATGCACATTGGATGGACATACACGTTTCGAAATTAGCTGTGATGGCAACTCTGGGCACAAGAAAGAAAAACGAAAAATGGTGTTCCCCAGATTAAAGTCTAACTCAGAAAAGCCACCGGTTCATTAGCCATCTCAAATAAACTTGAAGGTTCCACGAGTCACCATCTGTAGTCAAGTGCAAGTCTGGAAGGAAGTTGTCTGAATTTGCACGTTCGACACCGCTGCTGTCCAAACTGACTGCAGAAAAGCCGACAGTAGCGACGATCATAATCCTCCAGTCGATCTTGCGCAAGAGCGCCTGAATGAAGAGTAGGTAGGATGTAACTTCAATCACAAGTCACCTACCTTCTCCTCTCGGTAGGTCCACTTCGCTGACGGATCAAAACGGTGGATGTTCTCATAATCCCGCTTTGGCCAGTAAAGCGGCGCAAGATGAGGCTCATCGAAAACGGAGCGTCTTGTGGCAGTGGTATCAGGATCACGGTATGAGTTCATTCGCTTGTGAAAGAGTGCTTTTGCCCAGCCCGGTGTAGATTGTTCTTCCACTTCGTCCGCAAGGTCTAGATGTCTTCGCTCTTCAAGAACCACAGACTCCCTGTCAGAATGGCCACTCGATCTGGCTACGTTCTGGATGAGGGGAGGGGCAGTCTCCAATGCACTGGCTTCAGACAGGGTGAGCGTAGACATTGCGAGGGTCAGATAGTGAGGAGCAGGTGCCCGGCTTGATATTTTGGCTGTTTTCTTTCGCTCATGTATGATTCTATATAAACGTCATGCAAAAATATTATAGACCCATGGAACCCATGGAGTACCTTTTGCAGATGGGTTGGTCCACCCATCGGCAGAAACAGCGTAATACCCAGCTTCGAATAAATTGGCGATGCTGGGTCTTCGTTCTTCTACAAGCGCACTCCTACCGGTTAGAGTCGTACATCACATCGCTATGTTTGATCGATGAAACAGAGTACTTGCCTTGTGAATAACCTTCTCTTGACTATCGATGTTTTGAGAAGCCGTTCTCGTGACATGGCACTAATCAGGATAGGTTCTTGCTGGGACGTTTTTGGCCGCTAGATGACAGCATCCAATTTAGATGGATGTGATAGGTGCATTGAAACATACCGAAGTTATTGAGAAGGCGAGGCCCGGCGGATAAGCAGCCTTCCGGGTGGTAGAAGAACTAACTGGACAAACGGTATGTGATTCGTAAGGCCTAACAAGTATGCACTATTGCCTTAGCTGGGAACCATAGGGGTAAGAACCCGAGTTCAAAGGACAGACCCTCGTCGCCTGTTATCACGTACCGTCCTGTTAAGTAGTGTGTCCTGACTAGAGTCGAAAATAAAAAAGGAGAGCTGAATCTATACATCCCCATCATGATAAGATACCCATACGGAAGGTATCACGGCCGTCCATCGGCCCAATGCTATGCCCTAATATTCTGCCTGAAAGGTTTTCCAGCGGGGATGTGACTACATCTTGAGAATCAGGCTTCAAGCGTTCGGGTTTTAGCAGCGTTTGAGGGTCGCGTGCCTCCATGTATTCTTGCTGCATTCATTGGATGAGGTCCTATGTCAATGAGGTTCGAAGTGCGAGGTTCGCTCGTGTTCAACCCCGTGCACGCTAATATGGAAGCAACCATCGTCAAAAAAAGTCGACATTCACGTACGACTCAGTGTTCTGTGCCTGGATATCTTTGTCCTTGCTCACCGCCGTCGGTAATAGTGGTTCCCACACGGGCTGAGGTGAGTACATTTATAGATCTTTCATATTTGTGGGTCTGGTGCCCCGCCTTGAGCCGCACAATCTGAGTCCGCCTCCACTTCATCCTCGGAGCTTTCCGAATTATAGTTTGGTGCAACATTCAGTGTTGCAGAGAAGCAATCAGCAAGCGGTGGGATATGTTATCGGATCTACACGGGATATAGTCACGGTCGAGGTTGAGTCGGAGCTAGGGATGAATACAAGACAGATCGACAAAGCACAGCCATGAAACAAACAAACCCATATCTTGATTCCATCCCAGTGGATGGACTTCCAAATGCGAAACACCATCGCTTCGATGGGCGATTCAGAAACTATTCTCAGCGTCCTTTGTGATTGTCAGAAAACGTGATTCCCCCCACAAACAGATCGGGTCACCTCGTTCCTTACATTCCGCCATTAACCAAAAAATTGCCTCCGGCACCAATCCACTCCGCACGCTATTGTCATGCGTGACTGGCTGGCAAGGATGAACCACGATACCTGAATAGCATCTAGCCCCCCATATATCATACGCTTCCGATCTACTTCTTGGCACCTGCCGCACGCACGTCCCAGGACCCGCGAGTCTCAGCTACATTCATTCCTTTATGGTCTAGTTATTCTCGACATCTTTGGTGATGTTCAGATACTAGTGCACTTCCTCCTGTGAACGGGCCAAGACCAGCTCAGTCACTTATATTCCATCGCCAGTGCGCAATGACATGCATCTGGCGTCATGGCATCCCGGATCTTTGTGCCAGGATACAACATTGATGCAACAAATGGTGATCAGAATTCGGTTCCTCCGTCAGTCTGCAGAGAGGGATGAAATCATTTGGCGACGAGAATAGGCAGAGGTTGTACATCTGGATATCTGAGATGCGACACTGCTCGCTTGCACAAACTTAGGAATTGGTGTTGGTTCAAACGTCGACAAGAAAGATAAACCCTTGACGTACATCTTGTACAAGGACGCGTTGACAGTACGGCTAGCTACTGCACCCGAATTTCTGGAGCACCATCCGACCTGTAATGAACAGATATTAGTTCCCGCCAATGTTAGAATCAAAGCGCCCAATAGGCGTAGTAACTGAGACCGGAACGTTAAGCCAATCCATTGTATAAAAAAAGTCTGCTGGGACGTACGCATAAAAAAAGGGGTCCAGTAGCTAGTCCCGGCAGAGCGGTGAGTACGCACTCACAGAGATAGTGAAAAACACTAACAAAAAAGAGCTATGGATTCAGGCTCGATGGTAAAGCGTACAGTGTTACCAGGAAAGGCAGTACCCACAAATCCTCCATCATCGACACGACGAGCTGCTTATCCACTAACCCCAACACGAGTGCAATAAGGAACATGGCGACGATTTCCAGAGCCCGGGAAAGTATAGATAACAGAATGATGTTGAACATATTGAGTCTAAATCATGCAATCCAGCGACAAATGGATGCAAACCTAATTATCCTGAGTTCCGGAGTAAGAGCGTGAGGTAAGTGGAAGGTAGAACTACTAGGTATTGCAAACATAAGGCTGCTTGGACGGTGTGGGTCAGAGCAAATACAAGGATTTCACTCCTACTCACAGCATATACACAGGCCATGGGTCATAATTGCAGACAGCAGCCCGGAGTCATCATGGAGTTAATCCCTCTCGGTTGTCCATGTCACCCTGTGAAAGGTTTAGAATGCACAATATACTAACCCATGTTGGTTACGTGTTGAAAGGCGCGACTATGCTTATAGCCAACGTCATCATAACTCCTGCGAACGTAATTGGCAGTTAGCTTGAGGTCCATTTTACTACTCACTCTTTCATGAATAACCACTTGTATACCCGTATGTTCAACAAGACTAGTTTTCTCGTGATGTAATAGGAGTGACTTACCGCCATCCCGCTTTTCCAGCAGCACTGTCAAGATGAGGGTCGTAAGCCAGTAACTAGCGACGATAGCACAGAAATTCAACGACGCCCAAATCCAACCGGGCGAATCGGAAGCTCAGGCTCAGTCTGCATGTAGAAGTCTAAGAAAGACTGTCAACAGAGCGGGGAAGGTAGCGTGGAAGGACGGACAAGACATGTATAAAGCCAGGTCAGATATGAAGCTAACGCTCCGAAACCAACCGAGACAGTAACTCCGCACACAAGGAGAGGCGGAAAACTGTGTCCCCCAGACTAGCTCCAATCCAAGAAACACCGAAGATTCGCTAGGTGCCTCTAGGAAAGCAAAGGATTATCCCGAGTAGCCATGTAGGAAGCTGGCTGAATTCGCTTGACTGGGATTGTTGCAATCTAGATTGGATACAGAGGAACCGATCGCGGTTATGAGCATGGTCTTCCAGTCGATCCTGCGCATGAGCGCCTTGGAATCGTCAATTATTAATCCGCTCCGTGAACTACTTACCTACTCCCCCAGGTAGGTCCACCTCTGGATGCTCGAAACTACGAACGTTCTCAAAGTCTCTTCTCGACCAATAGAACGGTGCAGAGATGAGAGCTATTGAACGTCTGGTGGCAATAGCGTCAGGATCTGGCCATGTGATCTTTCCTTTTCAAAGATCGCCATTGTTCAACTTGATGTAGATCCCTCTTCTTCGTCGACCTCGATGACGGACACCTGAGAAATCGACTTGGATATCATTGCACACAAGATAGCGACAAACGGGCGCTCTAAATTTATCTCTTCCGGCTTACATCCACACACGGAGTCGACGTCTGAAGGTGGATGCATCAGGTATGGACACACTAAGCCCATGAAGCAAATTGTATGAGCGGAATACCTATCTTTACATCTCAAGTGCCAGTGTGCA
>JBBPKI010000135.1:21551-39666 GCA_038089155.1 Nevesoporus exiguus
CGTCCCTCCGACTCCAGGCCCAGCTGGTCCCTGATCTTGTGCGTTCATGCCCGCCTTGATAGTGTCGATTAGTAAGCCCGAGGCAAGTGCTGGCGAATACGGCGATACGCGGCTTGCCAAGGGTGGTTCGGGTTGTGGGGGTGCAGGCAGACGGCTGGCTTTCTGGGACAACAAAGGCGGCACGTTCCCGCCACTCTTTGGCTTTGCCGGCTGTTTGCCCTTGCTAGATGCTGATGCTTTGGAGGGCAGAACTGCAGGAGCGAGGGGGAGTGATAGCATGGTATATGGCGGGAGAGGAACATTGTCAGGTTTTATCCGTTGTATCTGGAATGAGATCATCTCCAACAACTGCCTTTCTGTTCGTCGCGAAGTAAACGGTCGGCGATGGTTCGGACATCGGGCAAAGGTAAAACGTGAGGAGGGGAGGGAGGGAAAGACGAGAACGCACTAGTTTTGATAGCAGCGTTGACCAGCCGCCCGTCCTTTTTCCACTGCACACGCACGCGACCGGGGTTCTCCCAATCGCGGGGGTGAGACTTGTTCACTTCGTGCAGTGTACCGAGGCCCAGGCGATTAGTAGCGTCGGCGATGTCCTTGCTGAGGGGCCACCAGACACTCTTCTCGCGTGCGATCCTGCGCTCACCTCTGCCATAAGGTCGCTTCGCGTCAATGTATATTGGGTATATGCACGTCCATCTGCTCGTGTATGAGATGGGGTGAGCACCAAACGAAGAGCACACACCTCTTGTACGGGGTGATGTCCGTGATTGTATTCGACGGCGGTTTCGTGGATGGACCCAGGGAAGGGGTTGGACGAAGCTGGGTGGCAGGGCCTGCTGCTGTTTCGTCGAGATCGTCAGAGCTGTCCTCGTCGTCTGATGCGCCGATCTCTTCGAGGAGCGCACCACGGGCGCTGGTTGGAAGTGGGCGGGATGGGAGCGGGAGGTCTGTGTCGTCGTCAAACTCTTCAATAACGGCGGTGCGACGGGCCATGGTCAGTCGTCGGTGTCGATGTCGAGGATTTGATATTCCCACGGTGCTTTGATGCCATGTCTCCGTCGTCATTCTCGTCTGCGACGATGATACGACTATGGCGAGTGTCCACGCCAACTCATCGTCCAAACGTCCTGACCTCACGCAGGCTGTTTCTCCTACAGATCGTCGTCGTGCTTGCAGGGGCCGACACTACTGCCACACCATTGTCCATATGTCATCCGTTCGGTGAATGCGAGCCGTGCCCACCTGATGCGGTCTGTTTGAACCACTCAGTCTTCCATGCGCACCCTGACGCTTTCCTCAGTTGCACGAGCCATTCTGCCAGCCGTTTGGCAATCGGCGTCTCATGCACTGCTCTCCCAACCGAACAGCAACCCCTGGCGAGCCCGTTCCAGCGCGGTACCCACACCTCACTGTTACCCCCTCGCTCTCACCGATTCAGGGGGAAATTCCAGCATGGCAGTCCTGTGGGCGGATCGTCGCTCGAGAGCGAGCCGACTTTTACGAGTTCTTAGCATGCAACTTCCTCTTTGCAGCAGTTGCGCTGAGCATTGGGCTCGTGCGCTCGAGAACAGTGGAAGCGAGACAAGCACGTCGGCTTGCTGCACGGATAGGGCTCGTCCGGAGTCCAATGATGGATGGGCGATGAAGTGCCGTAGACACGGTGAGTTGGGCAATCCTTACAGGTCGATGACGGATGTTACGAGCTTGCAACGAGGAGCTACGAGTCATTCTATTAGACTAGACAATCACGAGCGATGTTGATTTATGTAATTAAAGAACGGACGGTCTCTTCATGGCGAGCACATATGGTGTTAGGCTATTCGGATCTGTTCGCTAGAACGTCCAGGTCGCGTTGCGATGACGAGAAGCATCATAATCTTGATGAGAACGGCGTAGGCCGTGCAATGGCGATCGACATGGCTGGAGCGAGCAGTGTGTGGTGCGACGGGGATGAAGATAGCGACTTCTTATTCTCACCCGGGATTCATCCAACCCACACTGTGTGCACCTCGCAGCTCGCACGTTGCTGGACAATAGGTGCGCGCATGGTCTCCTCGCTCGTGCCGTTGTTCACGACAATGGCCCGTGCTAATAATAAAAATTTAATAGGCTTGTTCCCAGTCCACCTGTAGCAACGCAACCAGGGGCCATTTGAGAGCTCTGATTGGACGACGACGGGCCAAAAAAGGAGTCACAGCGACGGTTAGCCGAATAAGGACCTCAAAGGAGTGGCCAAGTCCGGTTCCAGTTTTTTTGATGCCAGTCACATGTGGAGCCTGGCCCGAACAACAATGAAGCTGATATGTAACCATCCGAAACTACAAAAGGATGGAACGAGGCCAGCGTCCCTCCTTCAGCCCCCCTCACGATCTTTCACTCCCTTCGCGCTCCCTTGTCCAATATGCTCTCCACGGCACTCTCCCTTTTGTCCGTCCTGCCCCTCGCACTGGCTGCCCCAACTTGCACGCTAAAGACCTCGGCTGCACTTGCTCCTTCGACCACTCCAACGTCCGGTTCACCGCCCGCCAACCCTTCCTCTGGCAACTCGACCGCAACCAAGCCTTCCTCAGGCAACACTACCACGGGTGCCGGCGCCAGTGGTCAGATTGCCATGGCTTGGTATGCCGATTGGCATCCCAACGCAGCGGTGTCCAACATCTCCTGGGCGCACTACACCCACATGGCCTTCTTCACGTAAGTTTCCATGGTTTTTGCCTTCTCCCTCCTCACATTCGCCCTTTCTCGCAGCGCACAACCCGCGTCCGATGGTACCGTCGAGCTTGTCGGATTGAGTGACCCAACCATGCCCGACCAGTTTACCGCCGCTGCCAAGGCCAACGTGAGTCGCCGTGACACCTCTTCATCCAACTTTCGCCAAACAATCATCTTCAGGGCGTACAACCCATTCTCACCATTGGTGGTTGGGATGGTAGCATTTACTGGTCGTCCTCGGTCGCCACCGCTCAGAACCGCACCACTTTTGCCAACTCCCTGGTCCAATACGCCAACGCTCACGGTTTCACTGGTCTTGACTTTGAGTAGGTTCGCTTCTTCATCCCTCACCGTGTTTACTCATTCAGTACTAGCTGGGAGTATCCTGCCAAGCAGGGCATTGGCTGTAACACTATCAGCCCCCAAGACGGTGCCAATTTCCTCTCTTTCTTGCAGGAAGTTCGTAATGCCACCTCCAACCTCACCCTATCTGCTGCCACTGGCATCGAGCCTTGGGTTGGTTCTGACGGTAGTCCATTGACCGACGTCTCGCAATACGCCGAGAGCCTCGACTGGATCGGTGGGTGCCACAAACGGAAGCTGACCACATTCACTTATCAATTCCCTAGAGATAATGAACTACGACGTCTACGGAACTTTTAGCAGTGTCACGGGTCCAAACTCTCCTCTCAATGACTCTTGTGCATCGTCCAGCGATCAACAGGGTTCAGCTGTCTCTGCCGTCGATGCTTGGACCAAGGCCGGTTTCCCTGCTAACAAACTCGTTCTTGGTGTGGCATCTTATGGACACAGTTTCACCGTCCCTCAGTCAACTGCCGTCACCGGCAACACGCTGAACATCTTCACCTCGTTCGACAAGACTAACATTCCGATTGGCGACTCTTGGGCCCCACCCTCCACTGCCCCCGATATTTGTGGCAACCCTGCTGTTGGCAACGGCAACTCGGGTCTCTACCATTTCTGGGCATTGATTGAGGGCGGTTTCCTCAGCCAGAATGGCACTGCTGCTTCCGGTATGGTTGGCATGTTTGACGAGTGCAGTCAGACGGTATGTCACCAATTGATCAGACGGCTCTTGACAGTGCTCAATGTCTTTTCCCTTAGCCATTTGTCTATAACCCATCCAGCTCTATCTTGGTTTCCTACGATGACCCTCAGTCATTCAGTATGTCTCGTGGTCTCCTTAGCGGTATTGTTACTTACATGTGGGTCGCAGCTGTCAAGGGGCAATACATCAAGCAGACCGGTCTCCGTGGCTTCGCCATGTATGAGGCCGGTGGCGACTACGAGGGCATGCTTGTCCAGGCCATCACCCAAGCGATGGCTTAATGAGGAACGACTTCCATTCACTCTCGATCACCTTCCTTCAACCTTTTTACAACACGTACTGATGATGGCTGATTCATCCTGGATATCAACTAACCTGCGACTTCTTCACACGCTGGTCGAATCTACTTTGTCGCTTGCCCTCCGCCCAGGTGTCGGATGAATGACCATATCCATGCTGCGATGTGACGGGCAGGTTGTCTCCGAGAGACACCTCGAGTCCCGTTGCGCTGGATTTTTCATTTCTGGTTTAGATCTCGTCCTGGATAGAAACATGTTGTAACAATATCTTATCCATATAAAAGGCAAAACTTGGTCACTGTGGAAGTCGAGTGTGAAGGCGCGTAGTCGAAGGGCTTGAGATTATACGCCTGGCATTGCAAGGATGAGCCATTTTCATCACCGTCGCAGTGCCAATTTGATACGTCATTCTGGACACGGTTTCCAGCATGAAATTCCCCCATTACCTTGTCGACGACTGATCGTCGGCGGCGGTCATCCGGCTGAAAGGGCACCCGACATGGAGCCCCAACTCTCAGCCACAAACGGAACGAAACCAGCTCCATGCGATGGCTCCTTAATCCCGGATCAAGGACGTCGTGTGCCATCGTCCCTCCCGTGGCGCTTGCCTACTTGGTGAGTCGGATTTACCAGCGCACCCAGTGACCTTGAAGCTTCAAGGCTTCATTCTTATTCTAGTTCCGGACGCTTTCCAAAAGCAAAAAAACAAAAATACCGATTACACAACTAGGTTCCCTATTTCGCCCGGGTTGCAACTCTCTCTCTCTTTTTTTTCTTTGTTTGCTCTTGTTCCGGCCGCGCGACGCTTCAAGGAACGGCGCATGACCACGCTTGTACATATGTCATCAGGAAATGTAATGATCCTTGTCGATGACAGGAACCCCCGCGGAGAACGGTGGGTCCGTGCCGAAGTGCCAGCTGCCAAACGAGGCCCACACCAAACTTTTTTTTTTTTTCCTTTTTCCTTTCGTCAAAGCACGACGCGTTCCTTCCGATGGCATCGCGAACTGGCACCCGTTCATCATCGTACCTCGCACGTTCTCGCAACAAGGCGGTGGTACTTGTCACTAGGAGGCGCAGCTTGAGGTCTACTAGGGGCGAGTCTTCTCGAGAATGTTCCATCCTGCCGTGCCCGGGGCCAGTGTTGGAAGCACAACGGCGTCTGACACGCCTGTTCCTAATCGAGATTTGAAGCGGATCTATTGTATGGCTGGCAGCTTCGACGGTCACGACGGCCACCCGCGTACTGTGCCTCGAGGCTTCATAAAGGCGATGACGGATCAACTTGGCGGGCGCATCAGCCAGGGTCTCGGCGAGGTCCTTCGCGAACAGCCTAAGCTGGACTGCGGGATGGACTCTGGTGATGGCTTCCATCGTAATTAAGAGGGGATGGCGGACCCGTGTTCTTGATAGTGACCAAGTATAGATACAAGTGATGATACATCGATGTCGATAAGATACAATAGTGTCGTGGATGTCCATGCTGCTCAAACGCTTGTGGTTGATCCCCTGGTTATCAATCCCACCAACGTAGTAATATATCTGTAGGATGCGATCATGAGAATGAATACAAATGGATATGGTGCAGAAAGGGTGGATAAGGTGTAGGAGAGACAACATGGAATGGATGATGACGATTACATGCAATGAGATAAAACGACGACGGCTAATGCAACAACCAGGCCGTCGTGCCGGGGCGGCCCAAGACACCAATAAATATTGCGACAGCCCAGGATAAATCAGAGAGGAGACAAAAAGAGACAAAGGTGCGTGCAAACACGCTTTTCAAAGTCTTTCCACTGCAGACGATTTGCGAATGGGACGTTATCTCGAGCCAGTAGCGGGTCCATTGCTGAGCTCATGCCCAACCTTGTGGACGAGTGCCGCCCCTAGAGGTCGCAGCACTTCCTCCCAGATCTTACGTCTTCGTCTGCCATCAAGGACACCAGCGGAACGTTCACCTGTTTCGCCCTCTGGACCGAAAACAAAGATCTTGTTGCGTGAATTGTCCCAAGGCCGCTCTCCCCATGCGAAAGCGATCCAACGGGACTGAATGGCGTCACGGACGCGCCCATAAGACCATTCATCGACCACGGGATGAGACCAACCCCCGTTAAGCCGCGAGAAACGACGACTGTAATCGAACTCATCTTCATCAATCATCCCGAGGTCATCGAAGGTACGTGTGCGGGATATAATATCGGCGACATCCCCGGTGGACGACTCGGAAGAGGGTAGCGATGGAAGCGGTTCATCGGTCTCGAACGACATGGGTGAAGAGGCTGGCGAAAGGGGCAGTGGAACATTGTCAAATAGATAAATAAGGTCAGCTGCGTGATGAGGGACTCCACGGGCCGGTCCTTCCTGGTCAAACACGTAACGCCATACTTGACGGCCGCTCATCTTAGCTGCTTGGATGACACATTCTGTAGGCCAGGCGATACGAGCGTCCTCGACGAGCTCTAGTACCCGCTCAGAAAGCTCATAGGTAGTGTGGGGAGCAATATCGTAAGCATTGAGGAGCGCAGTAGCCTTGCTCAGGGATTGACAAATAGCACGGAGGCGGCGGACGACGCCAGATGCTGCCCAGCTTGAGGCTTTGGTACTCCAAAGATCAGAGTCACAAGCGGAATCACCGACGATAAGCGGCTGGAGGCCAGAAATAGCAGGCGGTGGAGCAGTGCGGCCCTGTGGGTGAGGGCTTCTGCTCTTGCTCTTACCCATGCGGGCCCCAAAACGGAGAGCAGTGATATTATGACAAACAGGGGTATCTGCGTCTTCGACTTCCGTGGGGGGAAACAGGGATTCTCGCCAGCCAACGCGAAAGAAGACACCGTCATCCACAGTGCGTATAGGGCACGCGATTTCTACAAGTGCTTCTGCGCGAACGTCACGGAGCTGGTCTAGAGTAGAGACACGGAGTGCAGACAAGGCTCGCGAGAGAAGCCAACCTGCGGTAGCAACATCGGGCACGTTGTGTTCGGTGATAGCACTCTGCACGATCGCACGAGCGAAAAGGGGGTCAGTCTTATTGGGATTGGAATACAGATGGCCGATGATATCCGCCGCGCCAGTGCCAGAACCGAAGATCGTAACGTTGGAAGGATCACCTCCAAAGCCAGCGATGTATTGGTTCACCCACTCGAGGGCACGGCGCTGATCACGCAGACCTGAGAAGTTGTGAAGGGCTGAAGGGGAAAGACAAAACGAGGCGTACCATAATTACCAACGCCTTGATCACCTGCTGCACGATTATCCTCGGCAATCTTCGGACTCGCGGCGCAGCCAAAGAAGCCCAAACGATAGCTAAGGAAGATGGCCGTGAGTGTGGATTAAGACGTAAACGGGAAGTCGTACTTGAAGGTGACGAGAATGATCGGTTTGCCGCTGCGAATACTCGCGGCAACGAGTGGGCCGCCGTCATAGACCCAGCTGGATCCACAACCATGATTGCCCCCTCTGATAGAATGAGTTGAAGAGAGCATGAAGAAAGGGGAGTACCAACCCATGCACCCAAACCATGACGGGGAATCGGGAAAGTGCGCTCTGATGAGCTGGAGCAGTGATGTTGAGGTTCAAACAGTCAAACTCGTCCTGAACGAGGACTTGTCTTGGGATATCAGTGTCTGGCAGACCAATGAGCTCCTCTTCGAGACTCCTTTGGCTTGGTTGGGGACAGATTGGGCTGAGGGAGTGGGTGAGCGAGATAAGGCAGCATGATGCAGGAGGATGCGAACCCAAATTTAGTTGCATCGACGACAGGAGGGTATGAAGAATAGAGGATGGACTGGCGGAAACGCGCAGGTACGACAGCATACTTGATTCCACGGAACTGATGGACGGGGACGTTTTGGGAGGACACGGCGCGTGCTACACCATGGAAGGAGGAGTGGAGGGATGGATGGTGGAGGACGACATGAGACCGATCTAGGATCATGGTGGAAGTGGGAGGAGACGGAGAATGCAAGGGTGATGCAAGCGGCTTAAACAACGCCTGTCGCACTTGTCTTGTGTTTGCTTCATCGATCGCATTTGGCTCGGTCTTAGGAGAAATCCAAGTCCTTTGCCCCAAATGGAAGGTGGCCCTATTGATCAGTCACGTGATCACGGGGCAAACCGGGCTCGCTGGTGTCTGCGGCGAGATGACGTATCCGGTAAAGTCACAAGGTCGACGGCGAACTCGACGACTTGCAGGGTCGGATGGGGATCGGGAGGACCAGTAGCGAAGGGAGGAGGGGGGGGGGCGGGGGGAGGACGACCTCGAGCACACAGCGAGTGCTAAACGGCCACGCCAACAGTCGCTCCCGACGGCACGACGACGGACGGCTCAACGCGACTGTTCTCCTTGATTCCATCAGCGACTGGATCACACTAGAACCATACCATCGATGACACGCGCTCGGCACTAACCCAGAGACGGAGGTCCCGCACATAGATGTGATAAATCGACCTCGATGCACAGATCATCGTCGAGGGTCGAGAGGCGAAAAGGTTGGATCGCGTCTGGGTCCAAGAGCTTTCTTATCGCTCCACGGACCACTGTTCGGATCGATACGAACAACACTTAAAATGGCATCATCTTCTCATCCTTACTTTCCTTCACAGGTTCGTGTCCACGCTAAATGGCGTTTACGAGATCATTGCCAAGTATACGATAGTCTGTAGGCTCGTTTTCGGCTCAGCCCTGAAGGTGTAAGAGCGTCACACGTTGCTTATACCAAGCGCAAATTCTTTTTTCCCTCTCTATGGCTGAGCCGTTCACGATGCTTAAAACCTCTCCTGTCGAGGCTCGAGCCCGACGCGAGAATCCATCTCCTTGCTCCCTCACACTGTTCTGGTAAGTCGAAGCTATGCCGTTTCCAGGGCAGCAGTGGCCACTCAATTTCAAAGGTTCGTCATTGTGATTTGCATCTTGCAACATTCTCAACTGCCCCAGTGGCTGCATGTTTGTTCCATAGTCTTGCCATCGTCTCTGGCATTTTCAGGACATCGTATCGTTGCTACATCTCCCGCTTTGGTTGGGACGATACATGGGCTTCGGTCGCCCTTCTTACGGACATTGGCTGCCTCATTTGCTCCTGGCTGCAGCAATCAGTTCCCTGTTTGTCACCCTTTTTACCTTCTACTCCCGTTATCAGTTGTGTGACTGACCATCAGCGATACCCACCCATACCGACTTTGTCTTAAACTGGCCAACAACCCTCACTCTGGGCTCTGTTACATGGTGTGTATCCACTGCTCGTCACTTCCTAGCCTTTAAAGCTCATGCACGACAGGCAAGCCCGCTTGAGTATGATAACCACGATAATCCGAATCACAGACCCTCGTACACCTGCCCGGCGCGCATCTTATGCAATCGCAATCACCTTTATCTTAATGTGGATCGCGATACTCGCCCAGAAATTGTATGCTTGTGGTGTGTGGTCATGCAAGTTCGCACACTATACTACGATTTTCCAGGTAACCAGTATGCCTGACACTTCCTTGCACGAGACTATGCCAATAAAATTCACTAGGTGATGGAATATCCAGCGCTCTCCTCGTGTTTATGCCTTTATTCCTCCTGAGAGGTGTAAAGATATCGCGCAGTCAACGCGTGCTACTCGTCTCGTCGTTCGCTTCCTCGATCTGTATCACCATTCTCTCAATTGCACAGGCCATTTATCTATTCCAGCCGATTAATAGCGTAAGCCTATTGTTCTCTCACATCAAGGTAAAAGAATTAGGCATAGAGATTAGGTCATTCTGCTCAATCATCCGAACTCTTAGGCAGCTCTTTCCGTCGTCATCTGTAACTTACTCGTCGTCGTGACGTTTGCATACAGGGTCTACCATAAGGTGGATGTAGATGTCAGTGGGAACCCCGATCCTCTCCAATTCACCACCATCGTTCCTGGACAGCTAGGCCTCGGGACGTGTTCGTGTACAACAACTCTGTCAAGCCCCTGCATTGATTGTATCCCAAGTTCTTGATCGTAGACATAAGCAATGTATCAATTATGCCCACAAGGGCCGATTCGATTCATGATCCAAGCGTAACTTGACGAAACAGTGCACTTTCCCGATCAGCCCTTCATGGTACGTTTGTGGTGGGAACTATGGCCGATTCTGCGCAGCAAATGGCCCCAGTCCGTGAAGGCACGTTTAACGTCATTGCTCGGTGACCCGCTGACACAACGGCTGGATCAATACATTAGACGAGGCTGGGTGCTGTACGAAGTGAGGACCTGGTATTATTTTAGGTTGAGTCTCACCTCTACCACGCTTAGATCGGTCCTGGAAATTCATATGGCTGTGGTGTCAGCTATGTAAGTATGAGCTACGTATGCGATGTTCAGGAACGTGGGGCGAAGAGAATCCACAGAGCTTTGTGATCTAGTCGGCACGTTGCAAGTATCCGTCTGCGAGAAAACCTTTCATTGGCTAAAGTGGTGCAAAATAAGTGCTTGTGGGTTCCGTGGCCGGGCCAGTGGTGATCCTGCGGGCGTACAGCAAATCGCACGCGCGTTAGCAATCCAAGGTGTGAAAGGCACTGCGGAACCCGAAACTTACCCTTTCCCTCATCGCCGGTTCCGTTCCGTGATAGTTAATCAGGATCTAGCATGTGTCGGCGAGTTTCTAGCTGGTCCGAATAACTCGTGGTGCAAACCTTGTTGTACCTGACCTGTGCGCTAACCTTTCATGGCTTGGCAGTTCTCGACCTTATTCAGGCCTGTTCCTAGCAAGGACTCCTCGTACCAACGAATTCAAAAGAACAAGTCATCTCCAGACACCTTTCTTTCTCATCACCTGTGACTGAATTCTCTTTGGGCATTTCCCACAGCAATACGGTGAGTCTTCCGGAATCCATATGCATCTCGCATTGGGGTGTGCAGTGACGCCACGGTGCACGCTGCGGCGAATAGCATAAGCATTTTAATTTCCGCAGGGCGTCTCTTGGCCCGAAGGGACGTGGAAAGCACCGCCTTTGGTATCGGTGTTCACGTTCGGCGTTATATGGTTAGACCTCGGCGGCCAGCACCGCCCAGACACTCGTTTGAATACGAACGTTACGGTCAGTAATTGAGACCAACTTCAGGAACGACGACGGATTGCACCGCCAGGCTCTCGACAAGTTCTCGCATGACGTGAAGCCAAGTCGGAAGCGAAATGTCCCGACTTCTCCACGTTCTCTTTAAGCACGGCCTTGGAGGTGATGGCTGTGCTAAGCTACAAAGCCGTGGTAGCGTTCCAGCCAGCTGTCACGTCGTGCACCATGGTCCGTGCCAAGGCGAGCATCGAGAATTTGTGGAACGAGGAAGTGGCTCACCGTGGAATTAGGGCGCGCTCTAAGTAAGTAAATCAATCGAGTCGGTAGTCGTCACGTGCGTCTACTGCGCCCTAAACGAGGGATCTGATCTAGGACGAGCGGGGTCGAGTTCACGGCGGTCGAAATTCGTCGGGCATATACGAGCAAAGAGATGATCGAAGAGGTCTGCGACGAAGTCTTCCACCGGTCTTTCCGAAGCTCTGCCAGCCGATCGGGGGCTCTGGCGAGCGGTGTAATTGGTGAGTCTGGAGCGAGTAGCGTGTGGAGGAAACTAGCAACACGAGTATTCGTATGTGCCATCCGTTTTGTGCTCATGATCGACGCCTTTGGCTACAGCGTCTCAACCAAGGGCGAAGTGGGCTTCGAGGCCTCTCAAGCTGATTCGAGCAAGATCAGCTTCACGATAGTCGATCTCCACCGATGGTCCAATGGAGAGACCAGGAAAAAGGATTCGTCGTCTGTGGGCGAAATTGTCTCGGTCTTTCGGAGATACTGGTCGATCGAATATGTCCGGATCTGTCATAACAACCCGGATGCACGTGAAAAAGACCAGACTATCTCATCATGTATAGCACCGAGGAGCTGCACTCGAGTCCTCTCCAAGCCAAGAATAATTTCTTAATACATCGGATATTGGCGCTTCCGCCGCTATGCATTACGAGACAGTCCACCATATATACAGTTGAACCCCCATAATCCATACCCCTTGGGACAGGCCGGGAGATATGGGTCATAGTATAGCTGTTGAGGAAGGGTCCAAACCCACCACCAACCACGTTGTCGAAGAAATGATTTATGGGTTATCACTGGGGATGGTGCTCCAACAGTGTTCATAGAGCGGGGGACGAGGTACGGGAGTACACATCCGCGTGAGAGAACACTCATGTGACCGCATGGGGAAAAACGTGTAGAAAGGGGGCGACGAAAGCAAGTAGCTCACTAATCAATCATGTACTTGAGGTGGCGGGGATCTTACTGTAGTGCACCAGTTCGCTTATATTTGATGCTCCAACATGAGACCACGATGAGCAGCAAGATGGTAAAATTTTTGCCGCACCCGAGCGACCAGGCCACATCGAGGCGTGGATGGGTTGCTCGAATTCAGAATAATTGCCCCCTGGTCTCCCTAGTTTGGAAAGAGCCGATCGAGATACGTGCATCATACCTTGGCGTTCATCCAAGTGGCCACGGGACACGCTGGAAGCGGGACGGAAGTTCACGTCAGCGAAAATCAGGCTGCCTCATGTCATTTCATTTACTATCATTTCAGGTGTAATGAAAAGTGCATGTACGGTGAAAATGTTTCAGATCACTACAATCTCAATACTCTGTGAGCTCGAAAAAATTATGGGAGATAGCTATCAATGTATCCATAGCATATACAAAATATGAGCAGTAGTTTATTGGATGCTTCGTTCATGGCTTGACAAAGACCGTCAAAATGAGCAGTGGTACTGGTCATTGGAGCCCAGATCCAAGAGATCCTGCCTACTAAGCTGAGAGATAAATGTTGGAAGTCATGAGTAGGTCTATGGAGGTCATCCAGACCAATTACCAAAGGGAAACACTGACTGTGCGAGACCATAGATTCAATTCATGAGATGGAGGTCAGAGGATATTGTCACACTTGAGTGGATTTGTGACAAGTTTTATCTCCGCTTCGGCATTGGACACTTTCACCCCTTCCTCTGTCATAGGGCCGCTAATACTGTGTCTGCACTGAGGTTGGAATTTGAGATCCCGCAGGTGCCGGAAGCGTGACCCGGCGTGACAGAATTTTTCATTGCATATGCAAAAGGGGTCGGAGGATCTCTACACGCTCAACAAAAATCATTAAAAACCCGGAAAAATGGGTAGCTGTAAGAAACGCTCTGTCTTAACCCGTAAACTGCAGCCGAGAGATGTGGCTGTTGTTGTTGAAGTGTTAGAAGGGATTTAGTGATTTTTTTTCACATCCCAAGGCATGATAGTATTTGGCATAAGCGCAGAACGACACAAGGCACGGAGCGTTTTGAGTGGAGAAATAAGTAAAGGAAGAATAAAGTTTACTTTACGGGAGATATTGAATGAGAGCCGGCGCGTGGTTGAGAAGTCTGGGGCGGATCTGTGATCAAGGATTTGAACCTGGCCCTATCAAAGTCAATGAAATGCGTGCGACGCATTGGCGCATCAAGGGATGGTGTGGGTGTGGTACGGTGCCCACTAAAGGTGAATTTGCGCCGCTAAGCCTGCGAACCACACTATCAGTACTGAGTGCCCTTGAACTTCATTTTGTGCTTGGAGCAACGACCCTCAATTCCGGAGATAGAAATCGATGGTGTACAACCCGTATGTGATGGGAGGATGAAGTTAGGCACTGCTTACATTCAAGCTAAGTGACGTGTGCCGAGCTACCTTTTTCAGTACGTGGCCCGTTATGTAATAAATAACAGTAATGGTATTTTGCACACCAGTGATCCGAGTGGATTTATATCGAGTAACGCGGCTTGCTGAGGGCGTTAGGCACCTAATGGTGGTCCCGGACGAGTGTGACGGAGTCAAACAGTCATATTCTTGTGTTCGAAGACATGCTAAACTTTGTTCGCGATGCTGCCATGTGGCATGTCCAGTAGCACTCGTTACAACTTTCTTCGAGTCGCGTGGCCCAGGCAGGCCCAAGCTCGGCACCGGGTCATCCTCGGGTCTGCAGTGATTGAAGCTGAGTCATAAAGGACCCACTAGCAGCAGTGACGGCGTCTGATCCGTACTCGGCGTATCCCCGAAAGACCCAAAGTTTACCCGGCAGAGATATTTGTCAACCAGTGAAACGCGAACGTGAAGGTACCAGGTCGTGTGTGGGTTACACCCCTGCTTTATATTCCTGCCTGTCACGGCGAACAACTCTCACACTGTCCGGTAGGGTCCGTATCACCACCCTGAGTCCGATTTTAACGTGTATTCAAATATGATACCACTGTCGGCAAGACTCCCCAGTGCCTCAGCCATGTGAATGTACAAAAGGACTCCTCGATGAAATCAAGACTGCTCGCCACCGACTACCCAACACGATGTTCCCTGGCTGGGATTGGACACTAATTGGTGACTTTTTGCCCTTCTTTGGCTGACATTCATAACGAACATCACTATCAAGCCGTCTCGGTGTCCTTCCATGGTGTAGCAATACTCTCTACTTTGTTCAGGCTCTGGTACCGATGGTATACAGAGCGCTTGTGGTGGGATGATGCTTGGGCCTTGTTAGCCTTCTTGGCCGATCTTGCGTTGTTGGTTGCTGCGATACTAGAGCAGCCCGTTTCGGACGGTATGTCCATCATCGAACTTGCCCGTGTCCATGACTGAGATGGGTGATCAGCCACCATTCCCCGTTTCTTCTCTGTCGGAAACCGGATCATCTCGTTTGCATATCCGATACTGATGTGGTACGTTCGCTTGTCGAATCAATGACGTACGGAGGATGATGAAGAGAAAATTACGACGGATTCCAGGGCAGCAAGGATAAGCATCTTGACTTCCATCGTGCGCATATCACATCCAGAGGGCGTGCTGAAACACGTCAGCTTCGGGACTAGTATCCTCTTCGGGATCCTCGGGGCCGCAATGTTCGGACAACGGCTTCAGCTCTGTATTGTGGATGGGTGTCTCATGACGAAGGCGGTGCTCATAACCCAAACCACCGGTGAGCACAAGGCCCCCGTTGACCTTTTGTTGGCATTTACCTTTCGCGGTGGCAGCGGACTCTCTTGCGGACGTGCTTTTGAGTGCTCTTCCCATCTGGTTCTTACGCAGCGTGAAGCTAAGTCGAAAACGGAGAATTCTAGTCCTCTCTGCGTTTTCGGCGACCATGGTCATCAACCTTGTCACGATTACGGAGCTGGTCGTATGTTTTCAGTCCCTGACGTCGGGCTCAGTCATCTTTGAACACGTCAAGGCGGCGTGCTCAATGATGGTGTGCAACTTGCTCGTGATCACCACCTTTGTCTACCGCATTTTGCACAAGGGCGAGGCAGGTCTTGGAGACTCGGTACCTGATATGAGAAAGGTGGTCGAGTTCACGACGGTCGACCTCGCTGAGCTAGGGTCTAGTCAAGAGACTAGCAAAGTGATATCGTCTGCACAGTCAGGAACAACGAATCCATCCACATGGTCTTTCAGAGACGAGAATCGATCGAAGTCTTCTGGGTCTGTAACAGCAGCGGCGATTACCGTGAGTACGGTATCTAAGATTGAGGACGACTCCCGGTCTGGCTGCTCGATACGTTAGCTCAAACAACAGTGTGTAATAGTAGTAATACCAGCAAGGTCCGAAGAGCTCTAATTGTACCATATAGTAGTTGCCAACGACTCTTAAGTGTCTCGTTGGTTGTTTCAAAAAACAATTTGAAACAAATAATAGCTGATTGCACGAGAACCAACTTCGACCTTTGTGGTCCCTTGAAGCCCCAGGGTTGGTGGTCCAAGCCACCTTGAAGGCACGAAGGAACGGATCGGCTGGGTTAGCTTGCTACTACGCTTAGCACAAATAAGTCCAGGCGATGGAGCCTGGTACCACTGATGATGTTTCAAATGCAAGTACACAAAGGTTTGACCGTGGCCATACTGCCAGGCACTGGCTTGCCAAGTCTTCAGCTTCGACGACTTGAAGTAGATCGGTTCAAGCAGCCACTATTTCAGATTCAAACGTTCACCCTTGGCTAGGGGTACAACAAGAAACCAGGGACGGATTGTGTCCAATCTGATTCAAAGTCCGATCGACAGCTGCCAACCGAGGCCCGACTTCGAGTTCAATGGCCACCCTGACTGTGATGGATAAGTAAGCCAGGGTTGATAAGACATTGCTGACTGATCTTTTGGCTGCGCATCAGCACAGTTTGTCATGAAAATCGTGGCCCCAATGTCGGGCTACCAGTAAGTAGTTTCGAACTTTGGAAATCGCACTGAGGTCAGCTAGCCCGGCTTGCAATCTCTGGCGCCTCCAGCAACCCCTCGAGCATGACTCATGTGCTGAGACTCCTACGATCGTACTCATCACAGACGACGAATTTGACGCGGAACTAGACAATGAATTGCGCCTAGTATTCTCATCTGTCACCGAGCAGGCTTGGCGTAGTATTCCCAAACTTCTGATAGCAATTGTGACACCATTTCATTGCTCTGTGATGCTTTGAACCTTGTCCCGACGGTCCGTGACCATCGGGTGTGGAGTGGAGGCTGTCGTAAGCCTTCTCGGCCAACACGACAAGTATTATCTCCGCTGTTCTTGCACGACTCATGCTTAACAAGATACTTGTCGCCACCGATGATGCGCAACCTTGGCTCAGACATGGTCTCATTAGCCTTGGCCAGTGGATCATCAGTTTAGCACTCCACGATCGTGCGGTGAGCCTGAAATGTATGCCCCTGACAATGCTCGTCCACGACGAACACTGGAGCAACGAGCGCGGGTGTCTTGATGTTATGACTTCGTTTTTAAACCCCAGTTCGCGCCGAAATGAGTCCGCTCTTTGTGTTTCCCTCATCTCCGGGGTGTTGTGCGCCGACGTGATCGCCAAACGAGTGGAAATTTGTATTTCCGGGTTCAGTTAGGGGAACCATGGCCGCCATTGCGACCATTCAAACGGTCAGCAACTTCCCTTGTCACCAGCCGTATTCATTTTCGCTGTCTGGGACAATGACGGTACTCAGGCATTCGATATCTATAACGACTCTGTCCTTTACCGGATGTAAACAAGAAACCCGACGAGCGATACTTCGAAAATCACGTAGGCCGCCAGTGGGAAAGTTTTTTTTTTTGAAGAGTGATGGTGAGGGTGAGATTTTGATCAAAAGCGAGAGCGATTGTGACATTAACTGAGGAATTACGAGATGCTTACTGAAGCTGTGACGATGCAGCCATTCGCGAGGTAAATCTATATTCTCTGGTCCAGGAAGGTAACATACCAAAACCGCCGCGGTGGATTTACTGCGTAAGTGACGGAAACAGGACGCTTACCCAACGAGCCCTGATGGATTGGTCAGCAAAAAGAGGATGGGAGACATCCAGTGGCCGTCATGGTCGCACGCTTACCAGAGGACGCAGGGGAACCCCATGGCAACCATTTAATCAGTGATCCCCGTCTATGAGTAATGGGGAGATATCATTCACCCCAGTCAACGGTTCCACTAGCGAGGCAGATGCTGTCACGAGTCCCATCACGACAGCTGCGAGGGCGGGGCGACCACGAGCTGCTTGTCTTCCCACCAGAAAGGGAAAATGTACCGCCAATACGTCGACTTAAAGATGGTACTTGCACTCACAACAGCGCAGAACACGCACACGATGAAGCTGCGAGATACGACACCGAGGACCTAATCCATCGCTCGCTTTTTCAGAGCGAGATCCTAGGGCAGGAGATCCGTGGCCTGAACGCATTTCGAGTCGGTCAGCACCGGCGTCGCAAATGACCGAGAACTCGAGCCGGCTCGAACTGTCTGCTCCCGCGCCGCTGCGATCACAGAATTCGTTGGTAAACGTCAACTTTCAGGACGACCCGCCGTCCAGTCTATCGTCCACCGCACGCATCGACTTGTGCGATTCAAATGGCACGATCGCCATTTACCGGTCGAAACAGCCCTGCAACACAACGATCCACAAAGACGAGACGCCTGTGAAAGGAATGTCGACCTAGGATACAGGTCCGTTAGGACTATAGTACGTGAGTAAATGAGTATGGTGCGGTGTACAGTAGTTGC